>BQNB010031614.1:9529-44774 GCA_026074375.1 Tanacetum coccineum | reverse complement strand
CAAAGTGGCCCGGTTTTTGACAGTTGAAACACAACCTACAAGGTCCACTTTCTGGATGATAAGCAGAACACTTAGCACACTTAGGATATGAGCCCACATTTTTATTTCTAGTAGGAGCTGTCGCCTCAAACCTTTTTCCCACTTTTGCCTTCTTATTATCTTTCCATGAACCTCCTTGTTTACTTGTTTCTTCCACTTCCTTTATTTTCTCGCTATTCCTTGTCAGTGTACCACAACAGACCGCCTCATCAGTAAGTATCCCAGCCTTAAGAATAGCACTCTGTATCGTGTTTGGTTGAGGTGCTCAGAGCATTCCACGAATTTGAGGTACCAATCCGTTTATATACCTTCCGATGCACTTCGACTCAGGAGTTACCAAGTGTGGGACTAGTTTGGTCAAACATAATGTACTGAATGTCTTGTTTTGTCTCCTGACTTTAAGCTAATTGATGAAAGTCAAGTACTGCTTAGAGTCCCCAGGCAAAACAATATGTACAACTTTGATTTAAAGAATGTTGTTCCTTATGGAGATTTAACTTGTTTATTTGCAAAAGCCACAATTGATGAGTCTAAGCTATGGTATAGGAGGCTGGGTCATGTGAATTTTAAAAAAATGAATAAACTTGTGAAGGGAAACCTTGTAAGAGGTCTTCCTTTAAAGACTTTTGAAAGTGACCATACTTATGTTGCTTGTCAGAAGGGAAAGCAACACAAAGCCTCCTGTAAGACCAAACATGTGAGCTCTATCAGCCAACCTTTACAGATGTTGCATATGGACTTATTTAGACCAACATCTGTAAGGAGTATCAACCATAAGACCTATTGCCTTGTAGTGACTGATGACTTTAGTAGGTTTAGCTGGGTTTTCTTCTTAGCCACTAAGAGTGAAACTAGTGGGATTCTTAAGAAATTTATAACAAAAGTAGAAAACCAATTAAACCATAAGGTTAAAGTAATCAGGTCTGATAATGGGACACTGTGTTAATTGGGACAGATTCAAAAACAAGGAAATGAATGGGAATTCTATGGATTTAAAAGGGATTAAATAGGAGGTTTTGTTGCCTAAACTCCACAACAAAATGTGTGCTGAGAGAAAGAATAGGGACTATGATTGAGGCAGCTAGGTCATATGCATAGCAGACTCACTTTCTAACATAATGTCTTTATGGCTAATGCAGTTATTACTGCTTGTTATGTTGATGATAGGTTTTAGTGACCAAGGCCTCATAACAAGACACCTTGAAACCTTATAATTGGCAGACCAGAAAAACATAATGTTTCATTGAGAAACCTTTTGGGATGTCCTGTTACTATCCTATAACCCATACCTTTTAGGCAAATTTGATAGGAAGCTATGAAGGGTTTTTAGTGGGGTCATAACATCTGATAAATAGCACAAGCTTTTAGAGTTTTCTAATTCTCAATCACAGAAAAAGTTGAAGAATTCTGCATGAGTAACCTTTCTTGAAAATAAACCAAATGTTGTTGACAAGGACCCATTGCTTTTTGAACTTTGATTTCATTAACAAATTCATATGATTATTATCATAACAAGTTACTGCAGGGACATCAATTAAACAAAATTGCTAGAGGTTCCACATAAAAGCTAATGGTAATACAAGTTTGAAGCAAAAGTGTTGATGCGGGACAATCTAATGTCAAGTTTGTGTTACTAATACATATTATTGCGGTCCCATTATGGTCTTCTATCTCTTTAAGCTATAAGAGCTCAGATGAAAATGATACAACTGATGATTCTACTGGTGAATCTCCTATACAAAAACCAACAAGTGAGAATGAACAAGCCTTGAAGAATGTTCTTGATAAGATGATGGATCAAGAGAAGGAGGCTACAAAGCAATTGGATGCTGTTAGAAAATAGTTTGAAGCACAATGTAACAATCATAATCTTTTAGGGAAGACTACTAGAGCTAGCAGCACTAACAGTTTTAATACTATTAACATACTAGTTAATGTTGCTGGGCAACCTAGAACTTATTATGATCTGAAGGAACCATCTTTTGTATCTCTCTTGGCGGATCCTATCCAGAATGATCCTCTCATGGTCTGATTTGGAGGTTACTGCCTGAAGTTCAAAATACTGGCATAATTTTTGGCGAAGTGCTTATGTGAGAAGATTTGGACCATCTTTACATTCTATTTTGTGATCAAGTTGGGTGCTCAAAGGCTGATTTCAACAACATGAAACCTTCAACTATTATCAGTCATATTCCCTCAACTAGAGTACACTCCATTCATCCTAAAGATTAAATAATTGGAGATCCAAGATCAGCAGTACAAACAAGGGGCATGACAAAGAAGAGTTTTGGAGAACATGCTATGATTAGATCCATCCAAAATAGAGAAGGACAAATCATAAAGATTTTCAGAACTGCTTATTTGGCCTGTTCCTCTCTCTGCAAGAACCCTCAATATAATAGCTCAGCCTTATGATGAAAGTGGGTTGAAGGCATGCAAAGAGAGCTGCTTCAGTTCAATAGATCAGTAGGTAGGTTTGGACAATAGTTGTCCTTACCTTATGGCAAGAAAGCTATTGGTACAAAGTGGGTGTATAGAAATAAGAAGATTAAGGGGTATATGTAAGTCAGAAACAAAACGCCAGACTGGTAGCACACAGGGATACAAACAAGAGAAGGCATTGATTATGTTGAGGTTTTTGCTCTGTTGCTTTGGATTAGATTGCAAGGGCTTATTTTTGGCCTAGTCTTCATCCATGAATTTTCTTGTGTACAGGGGTTGTCAAAAAAGTGCCGTTCCTCTCTATGGTACTAATTTGAAGTAGGTATGGTATATGTTTGCAACCTCTAGGTTTTGTGGATCGTAGATATTTCCAGAAAAAGTTTAAATGAGTAAGATTGACCTATATGGGCTACACCCAAAGCTACTAGAGTTGGTATGAGACTCTTTCATACCTTACTCTGATAGACAATGGATTCTACAGAAGACAACATTGATAATACAATTTGTTCATTAAAGTGAGTCAAGGTGATAATTCTAGCTGGTACATGTATATGTAGATCGATATCATCTTTGGTTCTACTAAAATGTCTTTGTGTACAGATTTTGAGCATATAATGCACAAAAGGTTCCAGATAAGTTCAATGGGAGAGCTTACTTTCTTCTTGGGTTTACAAGTCAAGAAAAAATAGGATGGGATCTTCATTAATCTTGAAGAAATTTGGTTTTTCTAGTATAAGGACAACGAATACTCCTATGGAAACCAACAAGGCTTTGACAAAAGATGAAGATGGTGAGGATGTTGATATCCATTTATACAGGTCAATGATTGGGTCATTGATGTATCTTACATCCATTTTGACTCAGATCATTTATGTTCTCAGTCATGTGCATGCTAAAGATTTCAAGTTCTCAACTTAAAAGCTTCCCACTTGAATGCAGTTAAAAAGGTTCTTTAGATACCTAAAAAGGTCAATCCAAATGGGCCTTTGGTATCCTAAGGACTACTCTTTTATTTTGGAAGCTTTTTCAGACAGTGGATATGCGAGGTGCTAGTCTTGATAGGAAATCCACAACAGGAGGTTGCCAATTTCTTGGGTTCAAGGTTAATTCTTGGCAATGTAAAAACCAGATGCGGTTGGTGGACTAATTCATAACTACTGAGAGCTGATATTTTGCTGCTTCTCCTGCTGTGGTCATGTGTTTGATCACAAAAATCAGATGTTAGATTATTGTTAACAATCTTTATGCAGACCAAAGATCATGTTGATAATGAGAGTGCCATTTGTGTTGTCAAGAATTCCTATCTACCATTTCTAAAACAAAGCATATAGAGATTTAGGCTTCATTTAATTAAGAGATTATTTATGAGAAAAAATTTGATTGAAATGGTCTAGATACTTTCCAGACTTCAATGTTGAGATCTCTTAATTTAGCCTTTGATGTGAACTAGGTTTAAGTTTGATTGCAAGCATTGGTATGCTTAATCCCTGAAGCATGGATTAAGGGGAGGTTATTTGTGTATAGGTATAGAGGATTATACACAAATGAGGTTTGAGTTAGTATTGAAGGGTAAATATGATGTCAAGTTTCTTAATACTGCTGGGCTTAGTTGATACTGTTGGGTAAAACTTTTTACTGCTAGTATAAAAGTTAGTGCTGCTAGGTTCAGCTAATGCTGCTGTGTACTTGTGTATTGTTGTAACTGCTAGAAGCTCTTTGTTTGAGGAAAGAAAAGTATAATGGCATTGTGTATTAATGCCAGTGGATTATACAACATGTATACTTATGAAATGGATGTGCAAGAGCTGCAAGTGATGAAAATGGAATTTTAATTGGTAAATGATACTTAGTATGACTAAGCTTAAATGTTATCTGTCAGTTATTGTGAGTATATGCAAGCACTGTTTTGGATTGTGCAGTGTTTCTATATGTTTGGAAACTAACTTTTTGCAGGTTAGAGCATTCAAGGTTATTTGATTAATGATGGTTATGCTGATTTGGTGAGAATGCCGGTGACTTTGTTTATACTGCTGATATTTCACATGATTGGTTTACACCACATAACAAATGGTCGTCAATTCACCATGTCTAACAGACAAGAAAGAATTGGTATTCCATGGCAATACGGGCAACTGTAAAGAATTCTCAAATTCGTTGCATGGCACGTTGGTAGTTTGCAAAAACTATAGTACGAAAGTTAGTATGCTAGCACAAAACTTTATTTGTATTGCTAGACTGACTTAGTGCTGCTTGTTACCGTTATTACAAGTTAGAGGCATAAAGTATGTACATTTTTTTAATTAATTATAACCCTGTTGAGATATTTTTGCCAACAACTTGCATATAGGGGTCTATGATTTGGAAAATTCTTGATATTTCTTTTCCTTATAAGATTTCTTCCTCCAAAAGATTCAAGCTTATTAAGTCGGTCAAATCAAAACCCTATGTGCTCTTTCTAATATCTCAATTAACTCTTACAAACCCTCATACTCTCATCAACGATCTTAAACCCATAATCTTTTTCATCAATCCATCAACCTTAAATTGGTTTGATTTGGTAATTTGTCCGACCTCAACACAATATGGTAGCCTGTTTGGAAAAGAGTGATGAGAATGCAGAGTTTCATCAGATAGTAGACTTTCTTTCTACATGTTTAATCAACTATGCTCTCACTGTAAGTCCTACTATTTATGCTTCTTATATTGAGCAATTTTGGAACATTGTTACTTCCAAAACAATCAATTCTGTAAAGCAAATACATGCTATTGTTGATATAAAGGCTGTGGTTATATCAGAATAACTCATTGAGAAGTGATATTCTCTTAATGATGAGGATGGCGTAACTTGCCTCACAATGATGAAAATTTTAGAAAACCTGCATTGATGGGATATGAACACTTTCAACAAAACTTACTTTTCAAAAAGGTTCATTCTCTCTACAATGGAAATTCCAAATCATACCATCCTTCATAGATAGTTCAAAATCAACTGCTTGGAATGAGTTTTCAACTAATTTGGCTTTGCAGTTACATGTTTAGAAAAGGTGAAAATTTTAATCTTTTCATAAATTCAATTTTTGATGGTTATGTAAGGAAAATGGATTTACAAGAAGTTTTTAATGTATCTAAGGTTTTTATCAACATCTTTTTGAATAATCAGACTTAACAGAATTACCAAAACCTTTTATGATTACATATGTGACACCATGCCACATACTAAAAGAGGTTTATTCTCATATATGCAAGGAATAAAAGTGTCAATTTTTCAGGAAACATTACTCCACTTTTTGCTCCTCGATGTTAGGCTGCCAAAACCATGCACCTGGAGGTGTGAAGGGGGCCCTTAGCAGTACACCCTGAACCCCAACCCACACCCCTCTACTCTCACAATACTAAATGGTCTCTAGCACCTCAAATTGCATCACATTCATATTAAAACATCTCCTATGCAGCACCCAGTAACTGAAGCACACCAAACTGGCAATATTTAAATATATTTTTCTATGAAGCTCAATTGAGAATTATTCTCCCATCTCAACTACTTATCAAAGAAAAGTAAGGACTAAAAATGTAGGAGAACCAAAAAAAGGACACTGAGTTACCTCCAGACTAGTGTCCATTTGGAGGGGGTCGACAAGTGTGGAAAGGGCTATACTACCGTTGCTAGCTTAGATCAGCAACATAACTGTGATAACATACTTAGGAACACAGACCACGGCAATGCCTTAATGTTGACTTCTCAGGGATGGTGGCCACGTCCCAGGCGCCAAGAAACCATGGGGGGTACTCCTACTTAGACTAGGTCTGAGAGAGTACTTGAAATCCCAATGAACCACTCTCTTCAGAAGGTCACACATCTGGAAGTGGGCGAGGGCTGTTTATGAACAAACTTTTGAATGACAAGATCATGTACATTACACCCTATGATTCACCTTTCACAGGAGGTTACACACCTGGAAGTGATGAGGGTAGAATAAAACTAGATGAATTGATTACTCTATGTACAAAACTGTCAAAACATGTGCTTGACTTTGAGAAAGAAAAGGATGCTTAAGCTGTGGAGATCCTCAACCTAAAGAAAAGAGCCAAGAAATTGGAAAGGAAAAAGGAAGTCATGCACCTCACCACCCAAGAAGGAGGAAATACTAGACAAGTTTAAGACTTCTTCTTCTACTGATGTTTGGATAAGGAGTGTGCATCCAAAACATAAGGAGGAGAAGTGAACAAATTACAGCCAATGTTCAAAAGATTAAAGGATTTTGAAGAGCTTGATGATTTATATGGAATAATGTGAATGAGGAGATTTAGTTGATGCTGCTTGCAAATGGGATGTTAGTACTGTTAGTGCACCAGTTAGTACTACTGGTGTAACTATTAGTACTGCTAAACCAAGGACTCCTCCCACAACAACAGTCTTTGATGATGAGGATGTCACTATGAAAATGGCTCAGACATTGATAAAGATGAAGGAACAAAAAGCTAAGGAGAAAGGAGTTGCTATTATAGATGTAGTAGACTCTTCTAGAATTGTCAGACCTACAAGATCAATTACTACACTTCAACCCCTTCTAAATATTGATCCTAAAGACAATATGGCTATAAGGAGTACTGGTTGAAGAAGAAACAAAGAAAATCAAAAGAAGGGAATTCAAGGATTAGCTCAATACGAAATCAACACAAACATATAAACCCTGAATGTCAAATTAAACTTTAAATAGTGCTACTCAAAAGTCTTGAATCAAAAGTGTTGTTTTACCAATAGTAACCCCAACAATATAAAAAAAACAAAAAGATAAGACAAAGTAACTATAAACAAAAATACAAAAACCCTAAACAGTTGATGTAGGTTAGCTCAAAGGATACAGTGAAGAAGTGTTTAGTAGAGTAGAAAGAGCACAAGGAAAGACAAAGTGAAGTAGATGATACTAATGCTGATTTAGCCAATCGAGTTTATGAAATTCAAGCCAGAATAGATGTGGTATCATGAATCTGGCTGTAAGACTTACCACATGATGAGCAAGAAAGTACACAAGTGATGAAAGGGCAAGGATTGTTCGCAAATATTCTTTGTCAAGAAAGAACAATTGGCAAGCAGCAAGAGCAAAGGCAATAAGGAAATTAAACCACCTACAAAAACTTAAGTTAGGAACTCAAGATGTTTTACTACACTCAAGCATGTATGGGTAAGGACACTCATCAACAACTAAAGAACAAGACTTACGAGGAAATTTAGAGATTGTATGAAAAAGAGAATAGGTGGATTGATGACTTTCGGCCAATGAATACATAAGATTATTAAAGACAATGAAAAGAAGGTTGACAGTAGTAGCAAGCCAGCTGGGGGAAGTAGAAAGAAAACACTTGCCAGAAAAAGAGGAATTATAAAAGAAAAGTTGAGAAAGTGCTAAAAATGCAAAAGTTAGAGGATGTTGCAGACCAGGAATAAGAAATCAGCAAAGAGTGTATGAAGATAGCAAGCTGCAGATTATGAGTATATGAAAAGGGGAAGAATTAGGAATGTGCAGTTAACAGTTGTTTCAGATGAAGAAGAGGATGTGGAGACAATGATTATTTTTTTTTTGTTCTGCTAAATACCCTATAGTTGATTGGGAATCTTAGAACTTAGGGAGTGTTGATATGGAATATCTACATGTTTATAAGATAATTAGAGCAGATGGGAATACTAGTTATCACAAATCATTATCCAGTATGCTCAGGAAATTTGATAGACAAGATTTAGTATATTTGCACAGATTGGTGATGGAAAGGTTTGAAGACATTACTTCAGAAGGTTACAATTTGTGTGCTTTGGGGAGATATCTTTAAGGTAATGTTTAACCAGATGCTCGAGGATGATTTTTGGTCAGTATAATCACAGGAGGATTGGACTCTAATTAGCTGGAATTCGTACTGAAAGTTGTGGAGTTCATACTTACTGATGGATGGTACTTGGACCTGCTTTAACATGATAGTAGAGAAAAGGTTATCCTCTTTTTAAGGAAATGTGCCAAAAGATTTGTTGAACTGTAGCTAGAAGCTGATGCTGATAGGAGCATCAATGGCATTTTGAGTTCTCAAGTTTATCATAGTCACAACTAGAAGAATGAAGAAGTGTTTGGATACATCCTCCTAGTGATCAAGATGCTTATACTAAAGAAACTTGATGATTAACATAGTGAATATCAAGTTTAAGGGAGGATTTTTGGGAATTATGGACTTCTACAACTTAGTACTGCTGATTCAATTTAATACTACTAGCTTTGGAAGTTAGTACTGCTAGTTCAACTTGATGTGTTATTGAAGAACTTAGAAAATAGTCTAAGTCATTAGTACTGCTAGGTATAATAGTCAGTGCTGCCAGTACAAATGTTAGTACTGCCAGTTCAGTTAGTACTGTTAGTTCATATTTTGTATTGTTAGTATTATAGAGTTAGTACTGTGCTAAAGTATATGCATGAGTTATATTAGGAATAGATATGCATGATCACTTGACGCGTTTTGTAAGCCCATTAGGGTTTCCTTAGTGTATAAAAGGAACCATATGGCATAGTTAGAGATATTAATTTTCACAGCAAACACATATCAATTTATAGTTAGTTATTCTGTAACCTAGGCAGAATATTTGCAATCAATATATTCAAGTTTAGTATTCATTGTTCTTCTTAGTATTGCAAGTTAGATTCCGCATAACTTGTAGTATTCACAATCATAGTTTCTCAAATAGTTAGTTTGGATTTATCCAGAGTTAACTAAGCTTTAACAAGTCTAAAGAAGATCTGTTTCATTGGGACTTCAGACAGACTAGTTTATTTATCGAGTATGTAAAAGTTCAAGTGTAGGGGTGTATCTATAAACCACTAGTGATGTATTATGTTTTTGTTTTTTTAAAAAGAGATAAGAAAATGAATGAGTTTAATATAGAGTTTTGTAGTAGTTTGTACATCTTTGTTCCGAGAGGCAGTGGCAGAGCCTTTGACTTAGCAACCAAACCAGCGTGTATTCCTATAAGATAATTAAATCACCACTTCACCCAAAATTCACCCAAAAAGTAACTCCCTAAATATTTCCCATCCACATTGGCGATTTATACACCAAATATGTGAAGGCGATCTATACAACATCACAGGCGATCTATACACATTCATGTGTAGGCGAAGTATACGATTTTGTGTAACAGGCAATCTATACGTTTAACTGAGGATGACTTATACGTAAAAGAAAACCACATGCGATTAATACAACACAAAAAACAACTACACGAATTATACATAAGCAAAAATGGTAAAAAGTGCCCATTTCGTGTAATTTCGAGTTTTACGATTTCGTGTGACGTTCAACGACGGGACTTGAGACCTATTATACCATTGCGATCCTAATCCGTTTTCGACCGATGTGGTACATTCATTTCTTACCGACGATAATCGTATCATTCTGAAAGATTAAAAGAGTAAAAATTAGGGGAAAAAAAAAAATAAACATATCTTTTTTTTTCATTTTCAAAACATGGAAGAAAAACAAATGACGGAGGGAACGTGTGTTTTTATACCTTTAATTTTGTTTTTAACACTTGTGTTCCTTGATTTTCAATGACAAATTCACATTTTTATTCTTTCATTGTATGCGTAACCTCATTGTTGAGGTTAGTTACAACGTTAGTTAGTCCTTATTCTTTAACCTTTTTCTTTCAAACTTTTTCACTTTTCACTTTTAATTTCTTTTTATTTTTTAGTTTCACATTTTTACTTTTAGCCCTTTTGTTGTAATAAATTTCACCGTTAGTCCTTTTTAGCTCATTAATCGTTACAAAAGCTCAAGTTCTTCAATTACAACAACAATTTCAACAACAATTAATTATTGTTTCACGGTTTCTTCTTGATTTTGTAAAATCCCGTAAAAGTTGATTTTTACGGTTTAAGTCGTAGAATTGTAAAATCCCGTCAAATCAAATTGATTCATCAATCCACAACAACAATCATTTTACCCACTAAAGATCCTTGCATATCATTTCACATCACTTTTGCAATGTCGACTCAACAAGACATCAATGCTTTTAGAGCACAACGAATTGCAAACACACATGATCCTTTACCATTAATGGCAAACATTCAAACACCGTTTCACACAGATCACTCATTACCTACCTACAACATCCACAACCAAACAACAACTTTGTCCCACAACCTTTATTTAACACGAACTACATGCAACAACCAATGCAAAATCCCGAAGATATCTCAGATCCCACAACTGCATTCGACATGGCAGTTGAACTCATGTCTAAGGCATTTCAGCTAAACAACACCACTCCAACAAACAACAATTAAAGAAGTTCATCAAACCCTTGCTACAGTCAAATTGCACAATCGGGTATGAATGTAGATCAAGACAAAAATATGCTAATGGTTGATGATAATGTTGGGAACCAGTTTAGACAGAATGCAGTGCAGAATGTAGGACATTTGGTTGGGCAAAATGCAGTTCAGAATCATGGTAACCAGAATGTGGGAATTGCAATAGGCTTTATGTGTGTTCCCAGGGATTAGCAAATCAGCATGGGAATTAAATGTTGTAGGCAGCACGGCTAAGGGTAATATTAATGAGATTAATGAAATCATATAAGGTGTTAATAACTGTAAGAGGAAAAGTTCAAAACCAGCAGCTTCACAGTAAAGCCAAGGAAAAGGGATGCTGCTTATCTTCAGACACAACTACAAATTACTCAAAAGATGAATCAGGTGATCAACTCAATCTAGGAATTTGATTTTCATGACCTGCTGCAGGTGCTTATGATGAGATTGAGAAAGTAACTGCCAACTTTTAATATAACATAAAAATTTGCAGCAAGCATCTACATCGGGTACTCAGTCTGACAAAGCTCTCGTCTATGATTCAGATGGATCAGCTGAGGTACACCATTTGAAAATTGTTATGATAATGATATATTCAATATGTTTACTCAAGAAGAGCAGTACATTGAACTACTCGAGCCCATTCCTGAACCACACCAAGTACAACAGAATGATAGTAATGTCATTTCTGTAGTTTCTAGTGTAAAACAAAGTGGGGAAACAGTAGAACAACATCCTGTAAATGTTGATGAAACACGTGTTTTATATGATTCATTATATAATAATTTAGTAATTGAAGTTGAGAAAGTCAACTCGGTTAATCGCAAGTTGAGAGAAACTAACACTGATTTGACTTCTGAGCTTGCTAGATAGAAAAATCAAGAAAAATGTTTTGAAATCAATCAGGAAAAGTATGACAAACTTAAAAGGTGTTATCAAAAGTCGTTTATCGAAGAACATTTCTTACTAAAAAATAAATGCACTTATTTAAGTTCCTAAACAAATAACGACTTTGAAAGAGACATTGCAAATCTAGAATAACCACCCCCCCCCCCCCCTCCCCCCCACCCCCTTCCAAACCACCCGCTCTCCCCCAGCTTTCCAAGGAAAAATCATTGTTTCCTTCCTTCATAAAACGGAAAATAGTGATGAATGATTTCAAAATACGTGAAGACGAGCTTCTTGATAAACAATTCAACTTGAGAATAAGATAAAGGAATTAGATAATATTTTGGTTAAAACGGGTCAATTGATTCAAACGATGCACATGCTTTCACCTAAGCCAGACTTGTTTTACCACACTGAACATAAAATGACTTTGGGTTATCAAAATCCTTTTTATCTCAAGCAAGCTCGGCAAAAACAACAGAGTTTGTATAATGTCAAAGTTCTATTAGAAAAGCATGATCCTCCTACTGTGTATGATTTGGAAGAGACACTGCAATTTGCTTAAGAGAGTCGCCTAAAAATAAAAGAATTAAAAAAGGAAATAAAACCGACAAATTATACAAAGATTAATCATCTTTCGGGGGTTTTTGTTTCTCAAACGGCCAAGTCACGTCAAGAGTTGTATTTTTCAAATACTTCTAAAACGGCCAATGTTTTTAAATCAATTTCATACCAATGCAAGCTTACATAGATCCTACACCCAAGTGTTGCACGAAAATTTCTAAATGAGGTAAAAAGCACCATTGTGACTCTTCAACGTGTTGTTAAACAAAAAATGACTTTAGATATACATAATTGGTCGTCTTCTACTCACCAAGAGATTCACAAAATTGTAAAAGATGAAATTTTCCTTATCGTTAACCAAGTTGACGCTAGAGTGCAAAATTTTGAAATACAAATTTTGAAAGAAGCATCCAAATTTGTTCGAGACTTCCAATCTCTTGCAAAAGAAGCTGATGAATCTCTTGCTAAGCACAAGGCATTGGAACTGGAAATCATGTGTCTTTTAAGAGCAGTTGTCAGTCAAGATATTATGTCTATTGTGCATAGTAGTTCTGTTGTAGATACATCCAATCTCCAAACTGAGCTTGAACGTACGAAAGAACGTTTTGAAAATTGTATCATTAAAAAAGAGAATGAATATTCTAAACTTTGGAATGATTGGTATAAAAAATGTGAAGAATGCAAATATGACAAAATTTCGTACGATAAAGCTTATAATGACATGAAAAAAAGATCGAACGGTTGCAAGCTCAGTTGGGAGATCCAGGGTAAAAGTTAGGATAACTCATTTTATTAAATACCCTTGATCCTTTGTCTCAGAAACTAGAAAATGAGAACGTAGAACTAGAGTTTTAGGTTCGGAATTATGAAAAAGAAAATGTTTATCTTAAGACCACATACAAGAACCTGTTTGACTCTATTAAAGTGACACGGGCTCAAACCAAAGCTATAATTGACTCATTACAGATAAATTACATGACACGATCTATGAAAATGCTAAGTTGAGAGCTCGTTATTTGATAAGATTTCTGAACAAAAGGACACCAACAAAGGTACGAGTGTAAATACTCAGCTTTTAAAGCAATCAATCTTGGGAAAACCACCTTCTTCTTCTGAACCAAAACTGTATTCTGTAACTCCTTTTCCCTAAATCTATGGTTATTCCCAAGGTTGGTGAGTCGAATGCTTTGTCAAAACCAGTCACCTCAAACTCGGCACCTTTCTCTCACGGTTGTGAACAATGAAAGAGTGATTTCTCAAGGAATCTTTAGGATTAATCCTTTTAACGCTCCTGGAGGTATGACAAATTGTGCCTAACAAACATGTAAAACAAGCGCTAGGAAGAAAACCGATCCACTATTTCACACCGCTGTGCATCACAAACGAAAGATGTAAATTCTATCACAAAAGGTTTCTCTCCTAAAATTGTTGAAAACACTACTAGGACCAGAAGACCACAACCTAGGAACAATCCTAAGAGTGATAAGGTCCCTTTTAAGTCTAAGAGTAGTTGCCTCTCGAATAAGTTAGAGAAAATAGAAGAAAACCATAGGAGTTTACAGTCTTCTAACTATCTGGACCATACGTCATCTGAATGTAATAACATTAAGCTTGCAATTCAAAATGAAAAATCTAAGGTTATTTGTGCTACATGTAAGCAATGTCTAATTACCGCTAATCATGATGAATGTGTGCTTCAGTATGTGAATGGCATGAAATCTAGAAAGAAAAACCAAAGTGCTAATGTTTCAAAAAGTGCAAATCAAAAGAAACATAAGGCAAATGTCAAGAAATCGAAGAAGTCAGGGTCCAAAGAAAGTCTTGCTTCACCTAGCAAACCTAGAACTTTCCTTAGGTGGTTACCAACTGGTAGAATTTTTGACCTTTGTGGAAAAATAACTTCATCCAGTAACACCGAAAGTGAGTTTGACACATTTATGTGTGATAATGCAAGTGCTTCTAACCCCCATGAACTTACAAACAAAGGGTTTCCTACTTCTACTTCTTTTCTTGGCAGGTTTTCAAAACTCCGGAGGCAGAATTCATGTATCTATCCGCTAGCTATCTTCTGAGTTCGTCTAGGAATGGCTTATGTACACTTCAGTTGCTAAACCGAGCATCAAATAAAAAGGGGAGTGTTACGCTTCAGTGTGCGTATCTAAAAAAAGAGAAATCTTCTTGTTTTCAAAACAGTTGAACATAACTTTTCAATAATTTTTCAAAAGGATTTTCAAAATTTTGTGTCAACACTCTCTCCTCATGTCACTTCAGTAGATATAATAGTCACAACATCAATGATAGAGTTGGAAAGTCTATTCGGTTATTTGTTTGATGAATTATTCAAATGGAGAAAATCAAGTTGTTTCAAAAGTCTCCAATTGTTACAACTGCTGATGCATTCGATTAAAGTCAATAACAACAAGATTCAACTTCATCTACTTCAACTCTAGCAACAACTATCACTGCTGATGAAACTTCGACTTAAATAGTTTTTTGCATATTCACTTTATTTGATTTATAAATATTTTGAAAAAGAAAATACAAAAATTCTTAAAAGCAAAATACAAAATCAGAAAATTTTAAAAATACAAAATAATCTTCTCCGACATGTCTCTCGTAAATCGATAACCCGCGCACTCTAGAAATGTTGAATAATAATTAACCGTGTAATAAATGAAGTACGAGCGAGAGTTTTAAATGATTTCAAAACATGTCCTTTCACATTTTCTCTACGACTTCTAAGTAAATGTCAGCTTAGGACTCGGTCTCCAAAGAAAGGAAAATGTTAATTTATGTACATTTATCCTAACAACGAAAGTTCATATCTTCTCGGTCTTGAGCAATGTTACATATAAACTTATAAAGTTTTGAATGCTCAAGGAGAAGATACTAAAGGAAAAGAGATGGTCAATAAGATAATCGTCACATATTTTGCCTGTTAGCAAAATTTTTCAAGATACTTTTTCAAAAGAAAATTTTAAATTCTTTCAAAATTGTGTGCTAACCAAACTCCCACTTCAAGTTTTCACTCTATTATATAATTGAGGGGGATTATAATAATATGATTTATTTTGCATGCACTCCTGTTCTCCCAGAACTTATTAGGCTCATGTGAATTTCGACATTAACTTTGTTTATAATTCACTATAGTCAAAAATAGTAAACAAGCATATGAAATTTTAAAGGTGAGAATATTGAGGTTAAAATGTTATCAATACAGATTAAAAACGGATACGATCTAATCTATAAGTGCATTCCCAAACCTTGCATGTGTAAAAACCTTTCCATAATATGAGCATGTATGTAGGGAAGTTTTTTGTGTACACTAGAAACACTCAATGAGTCCATCAAATGATTTCTCAAACACCTTTGATTGATTTTTAATCAAATGGTTTCATGGATCTTTCATTTGCAATACCCCAAAGACCTGACCAACTGTTTAGTTTCTCAGGAGTTTATTAGTGGTTAGCAGGTTAGTAATTTTCGTTCCATGATCTAGCCTAAAACCGAGGGATCTACACCAAGAACACTGCCATAGATAGAGTAGAAGTCCTAGGTATGATGAAATAAAATGATTAAAGTGAGAAATAAGGAATAGTGCCGACTGCAAGATGCTGAACAAACCCAACAAGGTACTAGCATGGAAGTCCTCAGTAATTACTTCCGAGTTAAAGAATGAAAAAGTAATTGTAAGGATAAAGGTGAAAATAAAGAAGCCCTCAAACAACCCTAGACAAAACTAGGTCAATACACAATCTATCGGTAATCACAAGATGATTATATATTAGAAGACCTGAAATCATGACCCATTGATGCAATGCACAAACCATCCCTGAGCCACTCTGAATCTCTCAAAAGATTTAAGTTTAATTTCTTACTGAGATCACCACGATTCTATCAGCTTGTCATTCCGTAGATCATTGATATGAAAAAATGTGGCTGTCTGCACCAGCCCTCCGATAACAAAAAACAAATGTTGCACTTTATAGAGTCTAGAGCAACAGATCCATCAAAATCTCACTAGGACACAAATTCCAATATACAAATGGAAGTACATCTTATACAACAATTGGTATCAAAAAGTCATACGCATTTTCCTTGTGGTAATTTGCCAGAACATTCAGAGAGATACCATTATATTCACAGTGATAAGTGAAAATCCTTCCCATAGTCAACCACAAACAGCTCTGTGGTGAGTTGACTGCGAGATCTAAAGAATCAAGCTTGTGTCAACAGGAATCAATTTGGTCCAGAATATGGAAGAAGAACAATCATATAACATAGATGGAATGAGGAGAAAAGTTGTTTTAGTAAGAGAGAGGGTTGGATGAACACTTAGAGAGATAAAGTAAACATATAAGAGAACTTGTATTAATGTGTGAAAATAATAAACAACTAACCCCTCTCCAAGGCATGGAGAGGGGTTAATATATACTAACATGATCTGGGGCTTGGGCTTGCATGGGTTTTTCCCTGGCCTTTAGCTAACAACCACTGTAAGTTTTCCAAAAATTTTTTTATTTTAACTAGCTAACGACTGTTATTCTATGGAAGTGACCTGACACTTTCGTGAGTTCCTAACAATATTTCCCCCTAAGGTAGGTCACTCTATTTTACAAAATTTAAACCTAACATACTATGCTTTATCTTTAGTCTAGAGCTTGTTTAACTTTAATCATTAACTTGTGATTTGATGTAGTGATCATTGACTTTAGGTTTGAGCTTGTTCCTTTATCTTGACTTGAATGTGATCTTGAACATCTTGAGATCATCAACCAAGTATAATCTCATTTCTCCATTTTGTAAACATTACCATCTTGTGAACTTGTAACTTCTGGACTGACATGCTCATACTGTTCTTGATATTTAAAAGCGAGTGTAATAATCTTTCTTGACATTCTTTAACTTTAACACTTCGTCACTCAGAGAAAGACATTCGGTATCAGAGTGACAGAAACTTCTTTGAAATTCTTTAATACTTTGTCATTTCAAGAAAGACGTACGGCATCAGAGTTAGCTGAAGTCTTGAAACTTACTTGAGATTTCATGGTATCTTTATAAATGTCGGTCGAGTATGAGCATGCGGCTAGGGATCTGTGAGTCAGCTAGAACTAGGTACCTCCATGACCATCTTTATATATTCCTGAAATAAAATAGTTAGCAATAAAGCGGGGGGACGAATATGGCTTTGTCATTCCCTCGTGTTTGGTTAGAGTAACCTTTGAATCCGTGAGGATCAACCTGTGATCAGATAGATTCAATTACCCGAACCGTTTTTGACAAAACCTACTTCGACAACACCTTAATCTAACCATTTTAAACAACCCCTCAACTCGAAATCTTATGAATCAAACCAGAACTCTAACTCATAAAATACTCATTGCATGTGAATGATGTGTAGGAAATGACGAGGGGATCTGGAAAATACAGGTTGATCGGAATGCATGTGATTTTTCCAGCGACCACGACGGTTTTCGGTGACCGGAAAACTTTTCCGGTGGTGGTGGGTGGTGGTTTCCGGCCGAACAAAAAGAGGAAGGGAGGGAGAAGAATTTTTTGTAAAGGAAATAATAGTGTGTGTAAGTTGATTTATATAGAAAACAAGTTTGGCCATTTGACAAAAATAGTCCCTCCATCTTTTATTTCTTTCAAAGTAAGTAACAAAATTATTTTCTTTTATTTTGTAGTCGGCCAAAAAGCTCTGGATTATACTTCCGTGACTAATTTTGTTCCCATCACATTAATTTAATTTAAAATAATTTATAAAACGTGTACATTTTAAAACACGAATCCGGCTCAAGAAAAGAAACAAATGACGACATTCGTAAAAATAATAAATTACGATCTTAAAAATAATAACGAGATGCGTCGCAAATTTTTACGTTGTTTAAAACGTTTAACGAACACGCGGTCAAACGTCGACTCGCGAAATGTCAAAAATAAATATTTTAAATTTCCGTTCGTAATAAAATACGAAAATAATTATTTACAACAAATAAAAATTTAAATATCGACGTTCGCTCACACGAAGTTATAAAATAATAATTATGACGTCGAATTCGCGATCGTCCTACGCGTCGCAAAACTCGGGTTGTTACACAATGGGTCCATGACTGTCTTCAATGTCAGACAACAACTTAGTGTTTCCGACAGTTTATGTATTGACCCGGTTTCCGCCTAAGTGTGTGGAGGGCTTCTTTCTTTTCACCCTTTATCCTTACATTTCTTTTTCATTATTCAACTCAATGCATACCGAGACTTCATGACAACACCTTAGTTGTATGTTCCGGTGTTAGCTCCATCTTAGTCGGATTATTCCTGATTCTCACTTTTTCTCCTTTTGTATCATACCTAAGGACTTCTACACCATCTAGTGGATATCCCTGGAGTACTTCCCTTCCGTCGGCAAATCATAGGATTTGATACCCTAATGCCTGAACCGCCTTATAACACCATAAATTTAAGTACATGGTCGGTCCCTTTGGGTATTCCATCAAAATCCTTCCAAAATCTTGAAAGTTCAATCAAAGTTGTTTGATATGTATATCAAAAGATTTACACTTTGAAAGTTTTTCATCATCACTAAAAGCTCCCCCTTAACATGTGCACCGTAATCGTAGTACATGCTAAGTGTAGAGTTCATTAAGTCCATTTTATATGATCACATTTTAGTATAAATTAGATGCAGTTTAATCATAGTTTAATCACATTTTCTCTCCTTATCCAAAATGTTAATCCCTTGTATTTTGGATAACAATGATTAAACGTTCAGGATAAAATGTTACAACAATATCTGAACAGGCACATTTTAATGTTCCCCTCAACATTTGAGGATATAAAAGACAATAGCAGCGTATAATAATTTGAAATTTTTTGAATTTATTGAGAAATTTCTTGAAATTTTGTACTCAAGCACTCCTTATTCACCATAAAGTCTACACTACATATATACAAGTTCATAAGTTTTTATTATGTACTTGGTTTGACTTGTTATGTTGAGGACATCATATGATAAATCATATGGTCCTTTCCAGCAGCCGAAGGTTTCCCCCTACAGTCTCCCACCAACGAATTTTTCTAGGCTCCTCATTAACCTTATGTTCCTGAGTTGTCAATCAATAGCCTGGATCATAGCTCCTGCTCTTTCCCTGTCTACCACTCTCCAGATTGTCTGTGGCAGATACTTCATTCGAATTTTCTTCAGAGTATCATCAAGAGCAGATCGAACATCATTAAGTGTACCATCACTAAACTTGTGGAGTTCATCAATACGCATCAATATGTTCTTCTTGTCTTTATTTGATATATGAAGCCTTTAGGATTGGAGTATGCTGTATATGGTGTCTTTCGTTTGAGATCTGATCTGTACGTATCCGGCTTTGTAAGGTTGAGCTTCTTTTGGTAACTTTCGATGCCTAATTGAAGATCTTCAACACGCCTTCTGATGACAATGCTTCTTGTAAACATTCACAGTGAAACACCCAAAGCTAGACGTTCCTCAACGTTGAGATTTGTCAACTTGCCTTAAACAAGAAGAAGCAACATGTCTTTGATGTCTTGAAGGCGAAGTCTGTTGTATTCGCCTTCTTTGAATGTGTTCAGCTTGTCGTCATCTTACGAACAGTGATCCATTCCAAATGTTTGTAATTATGCCATCCGACAATCGTAAGCTTCTTAATTCCAATGATTCTGTTTCTGGAGTAGACATCACGAGCAGATTCCCTGTTGACTGTGTATGCATAGAATTGTTGACGTTTTCGCCCCTAGTGAGAGATGCCCCAGAGTGCATGTTTGTCGTAGACGATCGGCACTTAACTCCACATGGTGTTTGGGACTAAGTCTTCAATCCATTTGATGTGTCCATCTTCATACATCCTTTGTCATCGCACTGAGTGTATAATCCGGGCTTGAGACACCACCACTTAGATACGCAAGGTCGTTGTTGATGAAGTGATCAAAAGGTATTACTCGATGACCCTCGTGAATTAGGTATCAATGGTAAGGCTTGCGCAGATCATGTGGATATTGCTGTCCTTTGGGGTTGTTCCAGTCTAGTTGATTTCTTCAAGGAAATATTCAAGTTCCACCAAACTCTTGCACGACCCTTTCATTAACTCAAATGTTGGACCGGCTAATAATTCTGGAGTCAGAGTAACAACTTTGAGCCATCACCACAATGCTAGAAGTCTGAGAAGTTCCCATCAGTACATTAAATGACTCACGAGGGTCTTCATTCCAGCTAAAGTGCTTATCCACGTTTGAACGGTCCATAACAGCAGCAAAGTCTGTCAATCACGGTCGGGAGTTGGAGGTTTTGTTGGTTTCTGAAACCAATCAGGAAGCCGAGTGGTCTCATCAACATGTTGATCTTCAGTAAATCCTGTATCAAACTCCTGATGTGCGTTCTTCCAAGTCTTTTGTCAGCGTGTATTGGTTCCTCTGCTTGAGCAGACTTGCCAGTAGACGTTTGATGAGATTTGGACCCTTCTTTAGACTTTCCAGTTGACTTGGAAGTCTCTCCTTTGGTGGCACAAGCTGACTCAGGTTCTTTTCTAGCTCTTCTTTTCTTAAACCCCCGGTTTGATCCAGCGAGGTTCTTCATCTTCATCTCCCATCTCGAGTGTCTTTTAAAACGAGACAGTAATCTCCATATGTTTCAAGGATGTCTTTGTTAGTTTCATAAGCATCAACCAATGCTTTGTAGAGAGTCTTCTGCTAAATTGATTTGTCAATTGATTTTTTATTCTCCATTTTATCAATGAGAATCTTCTTCAGCTCGAGTTTAGATAGGTTAGCTTCTACAGCATAAGATGTCTTAGCTTTATTGGATGAACGAATCAAAACTTTAGCTTCAAGTTGGTCATTTATGAACTTCTTAATTTTTGGCAAAATCTTGGAGACTTGCTCTTTAACTTGTACCTTAACTTTCTCTTTGATGATTTTCTTCAGATTTTCATCAATTTTATTGATGAAATCTTCATTGTCAGCTTGATCTTCGCTTCTAAGTTTGTTTGATTATAGTTGAACAGATGCTTTTACAGCTTCATTTATCTGGTTGGCAAGGTACTTATCAATAATGCTAGGAATTGAAGAATCTGCCTCAGTAAATTGGTTTGTTTGCTTGAATTCTGAGAAGTCATCTTCCAAAGCTTTTACTCTATCTTAAAACTTGAATTAGGAACTAAAGGTTGGAAGATTTTGTAAGGAGGCACTTAGAATAATTGTTGGTGTAGGAACTGGTGTTTGTTGCTGAGGTTGAACGAGAGGAATGGGTGGTAGATGAAGTGTTATTACAGATGAAGGAGGCATTTCAACATTCGTAGTGACAGGAACATCTACCAGAGAAGTTGACTCAGTGTTCAGATTAAGAATGGAGTCAATACTTGTATCCGGATTAGGGTTGAGCATGTTGGAAATAAAGCCTGATGATACAGAAGAACTCTACTGTTGAATTTTTTTTTATTCTTATAGTGATAGTTGTTAATTATCACATGAGTAACTTCTAGTCTTGGAGTATCGTTGAACATTAGTCTGTAGAGCATCTGTCATTTCAGTATCTCTTCTTTCTAGATTGACGTTCACATCCTATACCAATTCATTCACTCTTCATCTTCATTTTATCTCCTCTATCCAGTTCTTCCTCCCTCAACATTGTCTCCTTGAGTTTACTTTCACCATATTTTCATCATCATTGATTCAAAATGAGAAAGTGTTTGTTACCCTCAGTCAATGAACCCTCTTCTTCTTATCTTCTTCATCTTGCCTTTCCATCACATGAGTGGAAAACTTAGGATGAACAAAGTCATCACCATCATTATCTGATTCATTCTACTCATTATCATCATCTTAACCATCATCATCTTCATTTTCAGCATCGTCATCATCATCTTTACTTATGCTTACTTCATTATCATCTTCCTCATCACTGGACTTTCAAGAAATCTGTTCATCTTCAGATTCCATATGTAGGATACAATCGGAACCCATGAGAAACATCAGTTCCTTCATCTGCACCTGAACCACTGTTGTGAGAGCTAAGGAAATTGAGTGTCGTGCATCAATTTGGCTAACACTCTTCATTGTTCCAGCTCAAATAATGGCAATTTCTGATAAAGTCTCTAATCCCCCTTGAGCAGGTTGCTTCTTCTTTCCTGTTTTAGCTACCTTAGCTATAGCTTTGAGTCTTTTACCTGTAGAAGTTATAGGTGCTTGATCAGTCTTCTCCCTGGTTGATCTCCGTACATACTTTGGTTTTGGAATCACCTTTACAGTAGTAAAATCATGTAATCTTGTCGCCTCTGATCCCATCATAGCTTGATTAGGTTAAGAGTATAGGAAAGAATGGCACCGTACTTTGAACAGTTCATGAATTAGGGATTAATCTCATTTGTGGTGAGAATAGGGTCATTAATAGCCATGTGTCATCTACCTTGTTTCTTCTTGGAATTGATTGATCTTGTAACATGAAGTGGTTGATAATAACTTTGGTGAATCTTGGATAGTACATGTCTTTGTTCTTCTTTGCCACCTTGTTCTCGATTTGATAAACTAGGTCTTCCCATAGAAGGTAGACATAATCAACCTTTTGTCTGGTTATACATACCCCAAATGATTTGAGCCCGAGAGAGACGAAGTTGATCGAGTCTTGTTGCTTTACCACTGAGACATTTGTTGATGATGGTTCCGAATGTTCTCCATGGTTGATATAGAGTATCAACCTTGACATCAGAGAGTGACTTGATATCTCCAGGGTAACCAAGTTCTCTTATGAAGGCAAGAATATCCTCTTCAAATGGAGGATCTTCAAACTTATGTCAGTAAAGATTGGGCAAAATCTAGAAGCATAATCTCGTGAAAGTTTCCAGATCAAAAGAGTAATTCTTTTTGTTCATCTTGAATTTGATGCAGTGCTTGTGATAGGAAACAGTAGCTCGGAATTCATACATGTAGATGGCAGGAACACTTGCAGAGATCAAGAAGGCTTGATAAAAAGGTGTGAGAGAAAGAACGTCCACAACAACTTGAAAAGTGGGTTCCTTGGGCTTGAAGGTAGTGCTCAATCTGTAGTTACAATTCCCAATCCTTAAACGTTGTTCTCGTGGAACAAGAGCATCGTCAAGGGCTTGCTGTTGTTCTTTTATGATACTCATGATTCTGCTAAGAAAGAGTCAATACAGTTTATATATAACCAAGTTTATATAAGACACTATAAAGACCTTTTCACGCTATGGTACATAAAGCATGCAACACATTTAGAGAACTAATCATGGAAAGGGTTAACTTAATTTGGCTTAATGGGTTATGTCACCTTTGTAACATTATTAGACTATCTAGGAATCTAGTTCATTCTAACTAGTAGGGATTTAGATTACCTAAGTCTTGTTTTAGTTACACTAGTTAAGCCAATTTTTAACTTGATTAGATTTCAAAGATAACCAATTTTAAATTTGCTATCTAAGATAAGTTATAAGTCACCTTCTAATTAGAATCTAAGTGATTATGAAATCAAGTCTTTTGTTTCCTTGAAATGTAGTTAAGAATCTAAGTATTGAGTCCTGTGATTCCGATTATTACTAGAATTGCGAGTTCGGTCTTAACAAGAATTACGAGTCTAGTCACTAAAGAAAAACTGCGAGTCCGGTTATTACTAGAATAGCTAGTTTAGTTTTAACAGGAATTGCGAGTCCGGTCCACTAACAAAAACCGCGAGTCCGGTTAATAGACAACCTGCGAGTTCGGTACGTTCAACAAACTGCGAATCCGGTCATAACTTTCCTCGCTAGTTTTGGTCATCACAAAGAATACAGCAATCCGTTAAATCATGAGATGCGCGTCTGGTTAGATCTAAAGTTGCTAATTCGATTATGATTAACACTTGCGAATTCGATTAATTCTATGGACCCGCGAGTCCGGTCACAACTAACACCTTGTGAAACTGATTCGAGAACTCAAGTGAATTTGCAATCATGTTATAACATCAAGATTCAAGCATATAGCATCACATAAATCATATAAACATTTTTTGCATCTTTACGAGCTCAAAAACAACAAACGATAACCCAAATGATCATTTAGCGCCTAAAATCAATTCTCACCCAAAAAAATCATTCAATATATGGATATCAAAGCACACACACATTCAATAATACATTTCACACTTATCTAACACAAAACCCATAAAATTTTCTTTCTAGAACTCAAATAGCACATATACGACTCAAATCAAGCAAAACAACAAATGATTAATACACTAAAATGAGAACAAAAACCCCTTTATCAAATTATGCGTTTTCACTCAGTTTCCAATTGGAATATCTAATTTGATTTTTAGGTTTTTCAATCTTAAAACCTTGTAAAAACGAAATTCCTTCGAGACATAGGATCATTAGAGTGTAAGGAACAACGTTTTAGTTATACCTTAAGCGCGAGAGTGACAGAAAATGAAGAGCACGAGAATGGCGGTTCGAGTGTTAGTGTTATAGAGAAAAAAATATAAGTGTTGTGATTGTGTGTGTGGAAAAAAACGGGGAGGGGGTAGAGTGTATAAAACGAGTTTCGTTTTTGAGCACATTTACCCCCTTAATTTTGAAACCCTTTTCATTTTTCATGTAAAAGTTTATTTAGGCATTTTGAGATAACACATTCGCACAAATAGTCCTTGTAGTTTTAACTAGCATACCTAAAAACTTAAATTTGCACATATTCTCTCTAAGGCATAAACAAATAACATTTAAGGCATACATAAGCTAAACTTAATTAGCTTTTCTTAAAAGATGATATTCCGTTATTGTTTAAAAAAACCTTTATTCCTTTTATCAAATGACTTTCTAAAGAAGATATTTGACATTTCCCCCCCACAAACAATGACCCGTTTTTCTATTTATAGAGCTGTAGTCGTTTGTTTTGAGAAGTCGAATGGTCTTTGAAAAGACAGATTTCTGATGACAAAATGTTTATTTATGAAAACAACACACCATGAATAAGAATTCCTTATTTTTAACAAAAGCGCACTGACACATACCTAATGTATAAGAAAGCACAGGACTGTGTGCTAAGAAAACCCACCTTTGCTGATCATAAAGTAGATCCATGCCCGAGATAAAATTCCCGTTATGAAGGTCAAGTTTTCTTTTAAAATACTTGCCTTTAAGATGATGACGGGATGCTAATCTAAGATAATAGCAACCATTTTGGCATGTTTTGAAACATTTAAAACTTCTGCTCGACTTCATTTACAGCCTCGAATCATATATTAAAAATGACATTTCTAATATCCCGTAAATGTTATTGATTTTTCATAAGACATGCCATTATTACCTCTTTTTATATGTTTTCTCATTTTTTTATTTTTTTCTTGGTTTTAAATATTTATATTTTGTATTTTGTTTTTTACAGGTTATCTAAAAAGAAAAAATAAAAAAAATCTTTTGGTTTTTCCTGGTTTTTAATATATATACCATATTACATCCAAGATATTTTAATAGTAACCACCACTCTTCTTCTGCTTCATTGCCAATTGTTTCAGGTCTCCAGCGTAAAAAACTTCGCATTCCCACTTGTTGAAAGAAATTCAATCTTCTCTGCCAGGGCTTTAGGAAGATGTCACGCCAGCTGATACTACGTATCAACAAAGTAAAGTTCTATACACCGTTCTCAACTTGCCTTTTAGGAAGTGAAATCTGTATGTCAATATGTTTTGATCGAAATGTTGACATTTGATGCAGCATAAAGCAATAGCGCTTTTGTTATCACAGTACATTGGAATTTATTGAATCTAAGGCCAAAGTCGGTAATCTGCGATCTCATCCAAAGGAATTGAGCACAACAGCCTGACAAGGCTATATATTCAGCTTCCGTATTAGATATCGCAACGCTTTTCTTCCTTTTTGATGACCAACTAACAAGTCTGTCTCCCAATAATTGCATACATCCAGATGTACTTCATCTAGTATCTTGGCAACCCGCATGATCAGTGTCTACATAAGCTGTTAGAGCAATAGAAGAATCCTTTGGATACCAGAGTCCCTCTATTTACGGTACCCTCTTAGGTACTTAAAGATCTTATTTACAAGCATGTAAGTGCTTTTCGGTAGGCTTTGCCTGATACCGGGCACATATGCATACAACAAATGTAAGGTCTGGTCTACTGCTGTGTGAGATACATAAGGGTGCCAATCATTCCACGATTAGTTGTAGGAAATCCAACGCTTTCCCTTGTGTATCTTTCATCCACCATTGATTTCTCCACCATGGAGTATCCATGGGTCCTAGAATCCATACCCTATTTTTTCAAAGATTCTAGAACAAATTTTAGACTGTTTATAAGATCCTCGGACTTTGTAAATCCTGTAAATCCTAGAAAAAATGATATTTTGCCCATAATCGACATCTTAAACTTTGAACACATTATTCTAGAAAATTGGTCACATAGTTTAGGTGTATTAGACGCAAAAATTATATCATCAACATAGATTTATACCAGGAGAATATCTTTGCCTTGTCTTTTGATGAATAGTGTGGGATCCATGGTTCCTTTAGAGAATTTCTGAGAGAGTTAACTTCGATAATAGATTGTACACACGTGAAGAGCTTTGTTTCAACCCATAGAGAGCCTTCTTAAGCTTGTACACATGATTCGGATTGTCTTGATCCACAAACCCGTCCTGTTGACTCACATAAACTTCTTCGCGCAGAATGTCGTTCAAGAATGACGTCTTAACATCCATTTGATAGACGATCATATTCATGTGAGCAGCATATGCGAGGAAAATTCGAATAGCATCAAGTCTAGCCATTGGAGCAAAGGATTGCTCAAAATCAATTCCCTCTTCTTGACGATAACCACGAGCAACCAAACGAGCCTTGTTCTTAAAAATTCCTCCCATTTCATCAAGTTTTACCTTATAAATCCATTTTAAAGTAATAACCATCACTTTATCTTGACGTGGAACGAGTTCCCAGACTTCAAGATGTTCAAATTCATGTAGCTCCTCTTGCATTGCTTCAATACAACATGCTTGAGTTAATGCGTCTTTATAGTTCTTTGGTTCAACTGATGTGAGAAAGGCATTGTAGTAACAAAATAAAGCTTGTTCATGGAGTTGGAGTCTTGTAGAAACAAGTCTTTCGAGTTCACCGATGATGTTTTCTAAAGGATGATCCTTGGTCCATTTGGTAACGTGTTCTGAGTTAGGAGTAGCAGTTGCATAATAGTAGGAATAACATCCGAAGAAGAAGATGCTTCAGAATCGTTTTCTGGAATTGTAATACCAAAAATTGGATCGTTATTCATGTGTGCAACATCTAAGTCATGATTGTCTTCTTCAACATCGTTAGGAATGACAGGAGATTAAGTTTCGAGTATTGTTTGTGAGTTACTAGGTGATGGTGCATCTTGATCAACAGTTGTTGAGGAAGGTGAACCGGTTGATGCAGCGGGTTCTGGAGCTACTACTTCAGCAATTGGAGCAATGACTTCAGGGGCTGGGCAATCAACACTTGATGAAGGGTTGAGTAATTCATCAAATAGTAGTTGAAACAAAAGATCCCAATCAGTTCTTGAAGGTGGTACAAACGGTGTTGAAGGAGGAGGGTTTGGCACGAGTCCTGAACTGATTGTTGCAGGAGTCATTTCATGAAGTGCGGGTCCTGAACTGCTGTATTCAGAAGCCATCACAGTCAGCTCATCAAAATCTACATGTATTGTCTTAATGATTTGTCTGGTACGTCGGTTGTAAATTCAAAATGCTTTCTTTGTGGGTGCATAGCCAATGAAAATACCAATATCAGCTTTTGGTTGTAACTTGCCTAAGTTCTCGCTATCGTTTGTCAGATAACAAAGTGCACCAAATACATGGAAGAATGATAAGTCGGGAAGTTTGTCATGCAAAAGATCATATGGTGTTTTGTCGTGACGAAGACGTATGACGAAACGATTTTGGGTATAACATGCGGTAGCAACTGCTTCTGCCCATAAGAATAACAGAGCTTTTGCATAAATCAACGTTGTGCGAACAACTTCAATTAACGTATGATTACGTCTTTCAACGATACCATTTTGCTGTGGAGAGCGAGCAACAGATGTTTCATGAGAGGTGACAACCTTCTCATAATATTCGCGCAATGTCTGATTAACAAATTTAGTTCCATTATCTGTTCTGATTCGTTGGACAAGTACTTTAAGTCGCACTTGGATCATTTTGAGAAACTTGATTATGAAATCTAGAGCTTCATCTTTTGACCTTAAGCATTTTACCCATGTAAATCGAGAGTAATCATCGACAATGACGAGGATGTACTTTTTTCCATTAACACTTGAGACACGCATTGGTCCATAAAGATCCATGTGCAAAAGATAGAGTTTTTCTTGGTTGGTGTCTTTAGATTTAGGTTTGTAGGGTTTCTTCTTGCTTTTTCCTATTGCACAAGCAGAACACATATGGTCCTTTTTAAATTTTAGCTTAGGGAGACCTTGAACAAGACCGTGTCAAGCTAAATGGTTGATTGCACCAAACTTCAAATGAGACAGACGTTCGTGCCATAGCCAGGACTTAGTCTTTGAGGCCTTTGACAAGAGACATATAGGAGAGGAAGCCATCATATCTCTAAAAGACAGAGTATACAGATTTTTGCCTCGAGATCCAGTCAATAGATCAACACCTTCTAGATTACGAATGAAGCATGTGTATTGACAAAAAGCAACTTCAAGGTTCGAATCACAAAATTGCCCAACGAAGAATAAGTTATGTTCAAGTCCTTCCACGTAATAAACCCTTGAAATCATAACATTCCTATTCTAATAATCACCATATCCCAATATCTTTGCCACGTGATCATTTCCAAATTTAATTGTACCCAAAAATTTATTGACTAAATTGGTGAGCTAAGAGCGATCTCTGGTCATATGCTTGGAGCAGCCGGATTCCAAATACCAGAGAATAATTTGGACGACCTGCATTCATCAAGAGAGGAAGATGGAACATCGAAAACTATAGATCCCTAAGATTTACTGGGTTCCTTTTTGTTAGCAGATAAAGATTTAATATTCTTAGGTTTGCTAACGGTAACATTAGTTTTAGATTTCTTAGGTTTCCTTGAGTAAACCAATGTTACCACAGTCTTAGGTGTATCATTGTTTTAGAGCAGTTGGTTTCCTAAGGGGCACTTCAGCAGTTGTGGTTATCCTAGTTAAAGGTCATGCATTTCCTATAATAGTGAAGGTCCGACCAGTAGGTCTCCAAGTGTATCTAATATTTGTGAACACTTTTCCTGTTGGTTTTCAAACTTTTCTCTTTGAATTATTCTTAATAGATTTAGATTTATTACGAGCATTCACATCATTGATAAAATCAAGAACACATAAATCATGATTATCAGAAAGCATGCAACCATTACACTTAACACATAGAAGTTCAGAATTCGCATTAAGCTTGGAATGCTGCACATTTGCATTTCGTTTAGGTTCAACAAAACAATTCTTAATTTTCAAGCTAGATTTAATTGTCCTAGGGTGGGCTTCTACTTTATTCTCCTGAGTACTACTTGGTGTTCGCTGAATCTTATCTTTCTTTGTATTGCTTGAAGGCTGTGATCCGCTAGCACTAGTAGACGGTTTTACTCCTGTAGAAGATAACATAGGTTTGTTAGAAACTAGGTTTGATGAAGAAGCTGTTTTTGTGTTTGTGTTTCCTGAGGATGTGATGGGCTCAGTGAATCTAACTCTTTTTTCCTTGTTCTTTGGGGTCACAACCACTAATTTATCACTTGAATTGTTGATGCTAGGGCAGGTTTGTCCGACTATTAAAAGCAACTCCTGAATTAGTTTGGTATACTTACAAGCAGAGTCTAAGGATTCATTTAGAGGATTTTGTGATTTTCCTTGTTCCACTATTTCCCTAAGAATCGCAGCTTGTTCCTGAGTGTGCCTAAGGTAATCAGAGTGAGCTGATCTATTGTTCAACAATCTAGGGTTTAAATATTCCACATCAATTTTTAGCATTTCTGGAGCAATAGGGCATTTGGTAACAACATTATCAGCTAAATCTTTTCCTTTATGTTTTCTTAATTCATTCTTGAGAGCTGTGATGACCAAATCTTTTTCCTGAAGACTGACATTTAAATCAGAGATTTTTACAGACTTTTGATTGACTTGACTAACTAAATATCACATTGTTCTTTTGATCGAATTCGTGTTGGTTTGATCGAGTCATAAAGTTGTTTATAGGTCTGTTTCAAATGTTCATTCTCATCAATAAGTTTTGACACCCTATGATCTAATTCAATATTTATCGTTTCAATCTCTTTTATGTCCTTTTTTACCTTATCCTTATTCATATTTTCACTTAGAGATTTAATTCTCTCTTTCAACTTCTTTATGACCGTGTTTTTCTCTTGTGACTGAGCTTTCAATTCATTTAATTCAAAATATTAATCAAAACTTAGAGCACTTTGATTTGAAATAGAATTGTCCCTTTGAAAAATTTCCTGATTAAGTTGAGTGTCAACTTCTAAAGAGATGCAATGTTCTTCAAGAGTGGTAAAAAATTTAAACAGTTTCTCAAAAGTCTCTTTTTCAATGAAATCCTTTTTGTTGAGAAGCTCAATCTCAAGTTTGAGAAACTTTTCACATTCATGCATATTTACAGAAGCATTATCTATAGTAGAATTCATAATTATATTCACTATATCTTTGTTGATGACTTGTTCCAAGAGTCGTTCGTTTTCGTTCAAAACTTGATTCATTTTAACTTCAAATGTTTTTTACTCTAAACGATGTTGTTCCACAGCCTGATCCATTTGATGAAAGACATTTTGGACTTCAGAAAGTTCATCAATCAAATATTGATTGAATTTATTAAATAAGTCCTTTAGAGATTTTACAAATAGAATTATTTCATCCCTAAAACAAACTTTTGTATGATCAAATCCACACGAGCCCTCAGTGATGGTTGTGGTCATGGTTCTTTCTTTGATAACCACGTCAAAGCCAGCAAGGTGTTGTTTAAGTTTCTTCAAACTCGTATTAACCATGCTGACTTTAGGAAGTTCTTTAGGAACCTCAACTTTGGTGGGTCTACAAGAAGGAGTGGGATCTAAAGAATTCATAGAATTCTAAGACCAAAAGGCTTATTCAACAGATAATTCAGTTTGTGAAACAAATCGTGTTTCAAAATCTTGAGAAAGTTAGTTATGAACAGCATAATCGACTGGTGTAGTATTAACTTTCCTTTCTAACATTATTGGATCCTGTTGTTTTAAAATCATTTTTGAATGGCTCTCTTCAGCAAGCATAAGGGTCTCTTCAGAGTCAGGAATCACAATAGCACTAGTGTTCTTAATGACATTACCATCATAAAGCTTTGGTTCCAACTGCTGAGCTTTCTTCAGATAGAAAGGATTTTGAAAACCTAGAGCTTGTTTAGTGGTATGATCATAGAAAAACTGAGGTTTTGTCAACATGTGAACAGTTTATGCAGATTGATCTTTTTAAAAACAATATTATTTAACTGTTTGATCTTCTTTTCTAAAGCAATCTCTCTATCAATATTTCTAGTTTCTTCTTTCTTAAAATCATGTTTGAGAAGAGTAACTGTTTGCATTAAAGATTCCTTTTCTTTTAAATGTTCTGAAAGAGTTTGTTTAAGACGATCAATCTCTACAGACTGTTCACATGGATCTGAAACATTATCTTTACTCTTTAAATCAACATTTTGTCCTTCCTTCAAAACTTTAACTTGTTCCTTATATCTTTCAAGCTCAACAGTTAAAGTATCATTGACACTTTTATTGTCCAGATTTATCTTGGTACAATTAACTACTTGGGTTTTCAGTTGTTCAATCACATATAATATCAGTGCATCTTGTTGTGCAGATGAGCTAGAATTATGAACAGCTGCCTGTTGTGATTCTTGCACATACTGAGAATAAAGAATGATATTGCTATCACTGGTTATTTCGGTCTCTGAATAGTTCATAACATTCGACTGTTTAGAAGATGGTATCACATGCACAGCTTGATTAATCATATTGTTATCCATATTATCATAATTGTGTACCTTAGTAAGAGCATTTGAACTATAATGTGATAAATTCGCCAAGAGAGCAACTTTGGCAGTATTGAGTTCATCACAATCAGAGTCATATGCATCCAAATCATCGGCTTGATAAACAGTATTGCGAGTAATGACAGTCTGTATGGCTTAACCTTCTATTGTTCCTGGATCTGCCAAAAATGCCAGTTCCTCCTCATGTAGAATTTGACCATTTGCTTGAGCTTGTACCTGCAACACTTTATCCTTAAACCACGAATCATCCCGTTTCCTTTTAGGTTTAGTTCACTGTTTGGACATGTGTCCTTCCCCTTTGCAGTTGTAACAAATAACAGTCCTTTGTTTCCCAGAATTACTTCCACTTGCTCCTAGAGTGTAGGTCCTACTTGTCCCCGTTGTAAAAGAAATTTGCCTCCCCTGTACTGGTTGTAAGGTCACTTTTCCATCATTAATAGTAGCTTGTTGCCTAGGGTTTAATGGATTCCTCAGCTGGTTGTTGGTAGTAGGATAGCGAGATGTGACGACAGCTGATAGGAATGACATCATATGGTTAATGGCATCAATGGGATCATCACCTTGCTTGAACACTGGAACAGTTAGACCTAAGTCTAATTGGGGAAATTCAGGTTGTTGTTGTTGTTGGTTAACTATGGGAGCATATTCAATTTAAGGGATGGATGATGGTGGAGAATAAACGATGTGGTGAACTGATGAATGATAATCATTGGATGGATAAGTGATTGAAATAGGTGTTGATGATTGATTGTTTGAGTATTGTTGAGACTGATAAGGTGATCCGTACTGTGGAGACTAATATAGTGAAACTTGTGGTTGAAATTGAGAGTTTTGGTATGAGTGTTGATGAGTTTGATAAGGAGACTGGGTCATCTGATGGGTTACAACTAAAGCAAGCGGATCTGAACTGCGTTCATGCATTAAACGAACTTCATTTGCATGAAATTCATGTTGTCCCAAGTAAGCATGAAGCTGATCAATGTTAGTTGTGTGCAAATCCCAAACCAGTTTGACATCTATCACAAATTTGCTCCACTCGGGAGGAAGGGTATTCAAAAACTTGGTGTTCCCTTGAAATTGTTCCAGTTTCACATTGTAGATGTTCATGTCATTGAGTAGCAGTGAAAATCTCAAGTAGAAATCACGTAGTGTTTCCTCCTTCTTATAAGCAAACTTATCGAATTCATCATAAAGCTTACACTCTCTTTTATGTTTCGTCAATAAAGTTCCTTGCATGAGAAGTTGAATTATTTCCCAAAGTTCCTTGGTGATTTGATGATTGCTAACAAGTGCATAGACCTCAGGTAGTAATCCTTGGAGAATGATATTTGTTACCTTGACATCACAGTCAGCTTGAATTGCTTCCGTAGCAGATAACTCATAATATTTCTTTAGTCTAGTCACTTCATTCTCCTTAATCGTATGCCAGATGAGTGGACCATTTTCAATGAATTCAAGGATCATTCGTCCATGTTGTCTATTAATCATGTAAAGCTCCATTCTGCTTTTCCAAGAATTGTACATATCCTTTTCCAACATGGGTGGACGATTGTCAGCACCCGAAAGAATCGCTTTGTCAGAAAGAGTCGTCATTGTGAAAGTTGTATGTTAAATGATTACTTGTTTGATTGAACGGTGATTGAACGTAATTGTGTTGTTATGAGTTGTCTTTTGTGTGTTTTATGTCTTGAAACTACACGGGATTTTACAATTCTTGACAAAACCGGGAAAAACAAGTGAATGTTTCATGGGATTTTACAAGTCACAGAAATAAACCGTATAATTTTGTTAACAAATTTGAGATTTTTAACTTAAGTTGCAAATTAGGTGTCCAAATGAAAAATTGCGAATTAGGTTGTCAAGTAAAACTGCGAATTCGGTTGAAAAAGGTAGCTGCGAATTCGGTTGATACTGTAAGCTGCAAATTCGGTTGATACTGATAGCTGCAAATTCGGTTGATACTAAAAGCTGCAGATTCGGTTAATACTAATTACTACGAATTCGGTTGATACTAAAAGCTGCGAATTCGGTTAAGCTTGCAAGTACTGCTAATTCGGTTGAGTCTAAAACTGCTAATCCGGTGAAATGTAAATTTAGTGAAGCTTGCAAGTACTGCTAATTCGGTTGAGTCTAAAACTGCTAATGCGGTGAAATGTGAATTCGATGAAGCTTGCAAGTACTGCTAATTTAGTTGAGTCTAAAAATGCTAATCCGGTGAAATGCGAATTTGGTTAACTCTTTGAACTGCTAATTCGGTCAACACTAGGACGTAACATAAAATCTCAAAAACACAAAAAGACTAACTTTTGATTGTTTTTCCCAAATTTTCTTGTACAACTAGTATTACTAAGCCTATAGGTAACTTAAAAATGCAAACTTTATGGTTTTTAAGCCAAAAATTTTGAAATCAAGATTTGTACTTTATAAGACTTTTTCGAAAACAAAAGTTGTAAAAAAGTGAGTTTTTCTTGATTCAAAGCGTATACACCTATATCCTAAAGATACTAGATCAGATTTACCAAGGTAAATGATCCTTTAGTGTATACAAAATCTTTGAAAACAAAGAAAGAACAAGAAGAAAACGTACGAATTAAACTAAAAAAACGAACCAAAGAGAAACAAACACAAAAACTAAACAAATCACTCCATGGCTCATGATACCAATTGAAGAACAATCAAATAACATACATGGAAAGACAACGAGAGGTGGTTTTAGAGAGAGAGAGTGGTTGGATGAACATTTTAGAGATAGAAAGAAACATAAGAGAAAACTTGTATTAAGTGTGTGAAATAATGAACAATCAACACCCTTTCCAAGGCATGGAGAGGGTATTTATACCCTAAGTGTGGTCGGCCATGGAGGCTTGTGGGCTTTCCAAGGGCCTTTTGGCCCAATTAGAT
>BQNB010031613.1:0-53838 GCA_026074375.1 Tanacetum coccineum | reverse complement strand
TTCTGCTTATTGATTTAGGATTTGGGAAAAACCCTAATTTCATATAATTTGACCAGTAAATCAAAACAGAAAATCATATCATTATTTTCTTTATAACACGGCATCAACAAACCTTGTAACATCCTAGATCGAGAGCCACGAGGCTCTGATACCAATTGTTAATACCTATAATGATCGTTGTTGCTCTAGTTTGTTAAGAACTAATCTAGATAGGCAGAATATTCAAACATTGAATCAATATTATCATAACAAGGTTTTACCAAACATTCCAAACCCCAATATTATTTAATTAGAACAATACGGTTACATCAATGAACTATAACAGGGAACAAGAAAAACCTAGATTACCTTGAGGCTAAAACTAACTAAACTTAGGCCTCCACTTAGAGGACTTGACGCCTAGAACATACATACACTTTTCTGGTGTTTACATCTTTGACACACTTAAAAAAACTATATCTAGGGATCTCTTTATATAGTAGAGTCCATCTAGATTTACAAGGGGAAACATAACTATATAAGGAAACTAAATCTTTTAATTCTTTAATAAACTTCATCTTTATCTTCAAGAATCATATCTTTTGGAATCTTTTAACTTTTGTAGAATAAACTCCACCAGCTTGTAGAATTCTATAATGCTAGATTCGATCCTTATGTTTCATTCTTGTTTTGTCTTATCATCTCAAATATAATTCCTAACAGACCTTAAGGTTCTTTGATTAAGATTTCCCATGACTTGATCTAGTGGATGATTCTTGGACTCCTTAATGTTAACTAATTTGTCAACTTCTATCGACTCATCATCTTCATTATTATTATTTACTACTTTGGTATTCTTTTTAATGGCTTCTTCTTCACCAACATCATTATCAACCAATGGTGATAATTTAGTAGGAGAGGGACTTTCATCGAATTTTACGTTGAGTGATTCTTCGACTTTCATTGTATGTTTATTTAATACTATATAAGCTTTACTATTTTGAGAATATCCTAGAAAAACACCTTCGTATGACTTTGGGTCAAACTTGGTTATATATTCTTTAGTATTCAAAATGAAGCACTTGCTTCCAAATACTTTAAAATATTCTAAAGAAGGTTTTCTCCCTCTAAATATTTCATAAGGGGTTTTTCCTATTATTGGTCGAAATAATATTCTATTTAGTATATAAGTTGACGTATCAATGGCATTACACCAAAACTTTTATAGAATGGATTGTTCAATAAACATATTTTTAGACATCTCTTGTAAGGTTCTATTCTTTCTTTCTACTATCTCATTTTATTATGGAGTACATGGAGCCAAGAAATTATGAGTAATGCGTGCATCACAATAAGCTTCGAATTGTACTTCATTATTAAATTCCCGACCATTATCTGTTCTAATAGCTATTATAGAACTACCTAGTTGGTTTTGAATTTTCCTACTTAATATTTCAAATTTCTCAAAAGCTTCATTTTTAGTTTTTAGAAATCGAGTACATGTATACCTAGAATAATCATCTACTACTACTAAGGTATATAGATTACCTCCATAGCTTTTAATTGTCGATGGACCAAATAAGTCCATATGTAATAATTCTAAACATCTTTTAGTAGAAACTATATTTTTAGCTTTATGACTTGCCTGAGCTTGCTTCCCAATTTTGCAAGCATCACAAAAATATTTATCATATTTTAGCTTAGGTAAGTTTCTAACTAATTCTTTAGATGACAAAGATTGAATTAAACGCATATTTGCGTGACCAAGTCTTCTATGCCATAAGGTAGAATTATCTACTACCGTGGTGAGACATAATTTGTATTGAGACTTATTTCCTAATTTCATTACGTAGAGACCATTTTTCCTAATTCCGTTTCCTATGATTTTTCCATCCTTAATTATTTCACTACCTTCTTCCGTGAATAAGACTTGAAACTTATTGTCACAACTTTAACCGACCCTAAGTAAATTAAATGCTAAGTTATCTACGTGTTCTACGTTAGATATAGTAAGAGAGTCATTTGAGATCGTACCGTTGCCTATGATCTTTCCTTTTAAGTTGCTTCTAAAAATAGCGTTACCTGCGTCGTATGCTTTGTAGGTAGAGAATAAACTCTTGTTACCGGTCATATGTTTGGAGCATCCACTATCTTTGATCCACTCATCTGGTTCCAAGCATGTTCTCAAGCATATCTATTTTAACAAAAAAAAATTCAAGCGTTTGGTCCCTAATATCTCATAGGTCCGAAAATGTTGGTGTTGTACATCCCTTGCATTTGTTGCAATTGATTAGGATTTTGAAATGGGATACAATTTCCCATATGTACAAAGCCTAGACTTTGATGGTTGTTCCAATTCATAGGATAGAAGTTTTGATGAATTAGTTGTTTAGAGTTTCTTCTAGGTTGATGTGTGTTGTGTCTTAGTTGAGAAGAGATATTTCTCCTAGGCAGAGGTGTTTTCGATCTAGACTCAGTTTTGACATAACTTATACCGCTTTTAAGTGATGGTTTTAAAGACGGTTTCTTTGACTCATCAATTCTATTATGTATTAGTTTCTTCCTAGTAATGACAAAATCCGATCTCATAGACATGGGTGGACTAAAAACGTGTTCTGTCAAATTTTCACCATTGGTGTGACTCACGGATCTAGGCAAGGTGGATACGTGCAACTTTATGGTGGATCTGTCCGTTTCCTTTTTAGCAGACGATCCAACAAAAATTATAGGTTAGGTTCGGCTACTTGACGCTTTATTACTATCGAATCCTAGACCTACTTTATAGCTAGATGACTTTTGATTATCTAACATTTCTCTTAGTGAATTAGCGCTTTTATCAAATTTTATAAACTTAGCTTGACTTTCCTTAAATCTAGCGTTTTCCAATTTGAGTTCTTGACATACTTGCACACGATATCAATTTCTTTACTTCTTTTAAGCTTCATAATTTTCTCATTCAATTCTAAAACTTCCTTTTCTAAAAGAGCTCTTTTAGTTTTCAGAGTTTTATTCTTGTTAATGATTTTTAGGCTAATTTCACATAAGCTATCGTATTCTATTTGTATAGTATCATTATCAATAGAAGATGCGTTATCACTATAGTAAGAAGAGTTAAGAGTTACCTTATTTGACGATTGAGCCATGAGACAAGTTTCATCGTTAGTTTTGTCTTCGGCGTCATTTTCGCTATCGCTCCAAAAACCTCCAATGAAGACCTTTTGATCATTGTTGCGAGATGGTTTTGGAAAATCGCCAATGAGATGATTTGGATCACCGCATCTAAAGCACTTTCGGTTACTCTTCCCTTTCCTCTCATCCCTTTATCGGAATGACTTCTTTTATTCTCTTGGTTACCTAACACATTTACCCTTTCTTTTAAAGAACTTTTTAAAGTTCCTTATGGCCATAGCATATTCTTCATCATTACTTCCGGATGTTGAAGTGTCATCATCACTAGAGTCTTTCTTAGCTTTCAAGGCAATGGACTTAACCCTTTCCTTTTGGCCTCTATAGATTTTGGAATCTTTTTCCATGACAACTTCATGTACTTTTAGATTACCGACAAGCTCGTAAAGAGCTAGTGATGACAAATCTTTTGATTCTTCAATCATCGTGACCTTTGCTCTCCATTTAGGATGTAGAGCTCTAAGAAACTTCCTAACATAGTTCTTGCTAGATAAACCTCCATCAAGAGCTTTAAGACTAGTAATAATAGTGTTAAATCTTGCAAAACCGCTATCAATAGATTCTTCTTCAAGGATAGTAAATTGTTCATATTGTTGAACAAGAAGATGAATTTTATTATCCTTTACTTGGCTATTACCTTGATGTGTGATTAACAAATATTGCCAAATATCTTTAGCCGTTTCACACATAAAAATTCTTTCGTATTCCTTTTTAGGTAAAGCATTATAAAGAACCATTTTAGCTTCGTTATTTTTAGCAAGTTTATTTTTAAGATCGTCGAATTGTTCTTCAAAAGGAACAACTTCTAAAATTTAAGTAACTTCATTTTTGGCAACTGGTGGAAAATCACCATTCAAGATAATATGCCAAAGATCTAAATCTTTTGTTTTCACATAAGTTTCAAATCTATTTTTCCAATATATAAAATGATCACTTTCAAAAAGAGGTGGTCTTTGCATAGATTGCCCTTTGATGTGCTATCATGTAGGGTCAATTATTTGATTATTAAGTTTTAAATTTGTATTTAGCCGACAAACCTAAAACAACACTATTACAAGCGGTGTACCCGGTCAAGATAGAGTTCGCGGTAAGTAGGGTGTCAAACACTAAGAGTGGAATATTAATCCTATATTCTATCAGTATTTTAGTTAGTCTACTTACTGGTTAAACCTACGCTATGTACGTTGTCTATTGATATGGGGGTTTTCAGCCTAAGAGACTAGCACAAGTTTGGTGGAAACAAATACCAATTCAATACACAATAAACACAAAAGAAGAAGATTAGAAGATAGAAAAGCAATACATGCCAAATGATAGAAAACCGTATTAGCCATATTAAATCCGGTTCAATGCTGGTTTGTTTGTTTTAGTGTAATGATCTACTTATCTTGAAGCGGCATATCATTCTTAAGACTTAGGCGAGACATCATACTAAGACCTAGACATGATTAATCCTATCACAATTAACGCATCCGCATAAAGCATCCTTTAGTTTAATTATAATCTATCTTAGAGAATTAAAGCAGTGGTGATCCTGTTAAAACCCTAGCCCAACAGGACTTTACCCACTAAATGTTGGACGATGTTTTATATACTGGTAGTCCACTATTCCAATCTTTATCAGTTAATTAAGAGCATGATTGCTGAAACATAAACGGGTCACCTACCGGTCCAACTAAGCTTATAATAAAAAGACAAAGTCAAAACGTTATTTGTGATCCTATTGGTTCAGTAATATGAAACATGACATGGAGAGATATCCCGGTATCTAGATTATTTAGTCCGTATCACTAGATCCATTTGAATGATAGGTCGCATATTCAGACACATAAACAAGTATGAGGTGATAAACATAATTAAACAATCACCGATAAATTAAGAAATCGATTTTGAAACAAACCAAACATTAAACTTTCATTAAGATGGCTAATACCCGAGGGTATTAGCCCACAACCATTGTAATTATAAAAGCGTAATCAAACAATGAAAATCGAACGATTAAGAGAGTAAAAAATACACAGTGTCTTCTATGGATTCCTGATCAATGCTTGACCTTGGTGGCTGATCTTCTCTTTTAAGATTCATCTTTAGTGAGTATGGTATAAAGAATATAATATTGCACACTGCCGTATCCAGCAAGGTCAATACGGCATATTGGGCTGGATTCCTTGGAGTGTGCGCTATGTTCGTAATAAATCTTTGATATCATTCCCAATTTACTTGATTTACTGTATCTTTGAATAGTTATCTTCATGGATACGGCGTATGTAGACAGCATGGATACGTTGTATTGGCAATTGTTCAAACGCGTTTTCTTGTGAAGTCTTGGTGCAGATACGCCGTATCTCTTAAGTTGGATACGGCGTATTGGTGAAATTTTAGAAATCTTCAAATGTCTTCGTTTTAGATCCAAATTATGCGCCTTTTTGCTTGTCTTCACAAAACACTCCTGAATTACTGCATTTATCAACATTAAAGCAATTAAGTACCAAATAATGCAATAATTATATAAAAGTAGGAAAAATAGATGGGATAAATGATATAATAAAGTGACATTATTTGATGTCATCAAATATCTCCTCACTTGAATCATACTTGTCCTCAAGTAGACTTTAGAAAAAGTTTTAGTTTATGAAAATGTTTCCCAACCGAAGTTGAGGATTTTCCAATTAAGCATCGTTTTATCCTAATCACCTGTACATAACCGAGCTCCTCACGAAATATGGAAATGAAAACACTCAGATCACTCAACTAATCTAGGGTAAAAAATTTAAGTAGTACGCTCAATTGCCCGGTCGTGATTAGCTTCATATTACTATAGGCCTGCAATGGATAAACATCTCACCGATAAAGTGAGAAAGACTAACAAAGCTAAATTGGGTTAAGATGGCTTACGGTTGATCATTCAACAGTCTTTCACCATAAGTACCACACCAATAAGGCAGTTGTATCGTACATACACGCCCGTAACAACTAGAATTGACAATATAACATACCGTACACATCCTATTCATGTGTTTACCAGAGGTTAGGATGAGGAAAGAATGATATGCGGGGTTAGGAGTTATAACTTTCACGAAGTCATCATCCAATAAGGCAGCTGAGGGATTGAGACATGAATACATTGGCCGTAATAAACAATAGACATGCTGCTCGTACATGTACCTCGTTCGTTAGGACAATTTTTGTGGTTAGGTGCATGAAAGGGAAGTAAAATGGGTGTTAAGTAAAATTCACAAAACAAATAGATTAAGCCAACAAATAAGGTACGGTTGCGAGTAACTTTCCCCCGACCGTTCCATGACAAAGACTCGAACGTATAGACAGACGCCTCGATCATAGAAATGACAAAGACAACCTAAGTTGGAGTTACCATAACGGTCAACTTCCTTTACATCCCGCTCTTTACATACTTTTACATAAGTGGTGATATCGGCCAATTTTTACAAGACTTTACATCGTTGATTTTTGTAATGTATCAACAAATAATTGATCCTTCTAAGTAATTCCTTCGGTATAAACTTCTTTTGAACTGACTATTTTTCTTCCTTCTCTTTTTTTTTTGAAATACATCATAGATCTCGGTTTAATTTCACCGTCTTCACTTTCATAATTTGTCCGGATAATCTTTTCCTTGTAGCATTTCTTCTTCGGGCATAATTCATAATCGCGAAGGTAGCGAAACTTATGAGCTACATATTTTTCCCATTGCATTGTCCAATTTCCCGACCATTACAGAGATAAAAAAATTTCACTTTGACACAGGAAATACAAAACTTTACACGAAAGCAACTAGCAACATAGAGAAATAGGCTTAATCTACACGGTAGGCTAATGTGCAAAGGTGTAACGAAACATATAATATAGTGTACAAAGAGAAAGGAATGGCTCAACCAGTTAGAAACAAAATAGGCTTAATTCTCACAATATGTATCAAGGGTTATATTGCGCTAGGTAATTTAACTAGTAACTTTTACAAAAGTCATGCTGAATTTTTTTTAATTTTGACTGTTATTTTGTAAAAAAGAAGACAAGTACGTTCTAATTCTCCATCCCCCCACTTAAATTATATAACGTCCTCATTGTATAGATAAAATAATGAATAATAAGGAAGAATAGAATTAGAACGGAAAACTCCCTGATGTTTTGCTCGTGATAATTCTCCAAGATGAGTCCTTGAGCAAAAAGTGTGTTGACTAGAGCTTCAGCATGCCTGGATAAGTTTAACACATGTCTTTTTCAGCATATACCATATCATAGTTTCAGCAAGGTCCTGTATAAAAGATTAGAAGACAAGTGCAAATTCTATCTCGCTACAATGGTACAAGAAAACAATTAAACACACAACGGTACAAGGACCAATACGCCGTATCCCAAACCCTAGGATACGCCATATTATTCCTATAGAAATAATTAAATTACCGAAAATTAAATATTTATTTTTAAAAACTGATAACGTCCAGACATCTCTATACGCCGTATCCAGAGGGGTTCGATGCGCCGTATAGAGTGTCTAGGAAGACAGACTCGTGCAACAAATAATTAAAATGAAAAAAACAATTAAATTGGCCGGGTTGTCTCCCGGGAAGCACTTTTGTTTCAGTTGGTCTTTAAGTTTGACCCTTTTCTACATTCCTTTTCTAACATCAGGTAATTGTTTTGGGATTTTAAATCTGTGATCAATCAATAAGTCATGCTGCTGAACTTACTGCCAGTCTTGATTCTTCTCAGGTGCCTGCCCCCTACCAGAAACACTATAAGCAATCATCTTGTGGCATAGTCTCCTTACAGGGCCCTGAATAAGAACATAAAAGGGGGCAGGGCCCATGAAGTTTCTGTCAGAAGAGATCTCTATCCAATAATCCCTAAGATCCCCCTTGTCGGGGATCAATATATCACTGCCATCCCAGTAGGCTCCAAACCTAGCCTTTTCCATCTCCTGCTCCGTGTGTAACCTTAACGCCAATATAAACTATCTCTATGTCATCATCCTCCTAACACCTCCCAACTGAAAACATAGCGTATCCGCAACATCCAACCCCATCTCTATATCACTCATCCTGCAAGTGCTAAGAAACTCCAGGATAAACTCGCGAACCAACGGTGCTCGGATCCTAAACAGTCTCCTCTAAGCATGACTCATGAACACCTATTGCCCCTCTCCAGAATATACCATCCTCAACCTTACTGCCAGATCCTGCCTAATCTCGGGGTCAATCCCTTAAAATCTAATACGTGAACCCGGTTAACCGGTCTGCTCTATATCATCTCGAGACTCTGCTCGTAACTATGCCTAATCCCCTCGTTATACTCCTCAATCTGGTATCTAAGCAAAGGGTGTCTCTGATCAGCTACTAGTAATTACGCCATATCTGAAAAATGAGCAAGATCAGTAAAACATTCTGTGTGAGGTATAATACGGCGTATTCGTAGAAGGATACGCCGTATGTAAGGGTTTGAGTTGAATACACCGTATGTCTTTGAGAGGATACGGCGTATGGGAGTTAAAGTATAGTCCCTTATATCAGGTCAATACGGCGTATCTAGTTAACTAAATACGGCATATTGAGGTTTAAAATTTGGGTAAAAATTGATGCAATACGCCGTATTTAATGAGATTGAATACGCCGTATTGCTTCTACAGTTTAGAATTAAAAGGGGATTTCCCCTTATTTTACACCCATTATACCCTAAGTTTATTATAAACGCATTGTTTTACTGAGTCTACTATCTTAAAAGGAGGGGGAAAACATATATCAGTCATAGAAACCCTAATTAAAGATCTAAACCCTGCCCCTAATTCATAATCGAAAAAGAAATAAGGGAGACTTTGAATCATACCTGTTTGATTAGTATGCAAGAGATGTATAGAAACACGGGTGATTTTTAAAATTAAGGTGCGCGGTGAAAATTTTTATTGTGAGTAAAAAGTGTGTGTGAAATGATCTGGCATATTCAGCTGGGTTTTTATTCCCATACTCGATATGCCGTATAGGGATTTGTCTGATACGTCGTATCAGACTTTAAACTGATACGGCGTATAGGTCTACTTATATACGATGTTTGGAGACCAATTTTCAAAGTTTTAACAAAGAAGAGTGTACCTTAGCCTCTGCAACTTTTGTATGAGAACTATCATTGTAATACCGCTTAGGGTTGAACGGAATGCCAGACGGCACATACAAATTTAAAATAAGAAAGAATAGCACTCCGTTTAGGTAATATTCTCAGATCACGATGTTTATTTTTAAGTTCATGACAAAACTTCTTGTTTCAAAAGTTTTAATGATTTTATCGTGACTTGTTTTAGAAAGCTCATTTTTCCCATGTGTAATTTCGTTACCCTCAGATGATTGTATTATACCGATATCGTTATCATCATTGTCTTTTTCCAATTGTGAATCATCGGGATGAACGATGTTGAATAGAACATTGAAGTATAAAACAATCTCTTCATCATACTCAGACAATGATGCTTCATTAATTAAATTAAATTCATTGATACGTTCAGAACTTACAAGAGGTTTAATTTCAAGATCTGATTTAAACGTTAAGCCATCGTTATAAACAACGGCTGGAAATTCATTTTCGAAATCTTTAAAGTAGTCTAAATCATCAAAATAATCAATCGTAGGGTTGGGAGACAAAGGTTTATCACTTCCCGAATCCATTTTTAAATCATTGACAGAAATTATTTTATACGAAAACGAATTTTCATCAAAAATTTCCGTGTAATCTTCATTATTGGATTCGTCTAATGAAATTCTAAAATCTACCTCGTCATCATTAGGAGGACAAACCGTGGGTTCAGAATGGATTGCTGTTAGTGTACTATCAAGGACTATGGCCGGGAATTCGGTTTCGAAGTCAGTGGAACAGTCGTCCTCATCTTCATAATTTTTTAATTTTCCCAAACATGGCGGTTTCCCAATTGAATGATTGACCATGTTTTCGAGCTTTTTCTTCTTCAAGTCTGATGTATTCCTCCATGGTGATATTTGGGTCGTCTATTTTTTTTCTTGTAATCAACTTGCAATAGAGAAAAAGGTCAAATGGACTAATACGCCGTATTCAATGAATTGAATAAGTCATATTGAGCAATGCAGGAATTTAAACACACAATGAGAATAAATACAAGCAAAATTTAAATAATTACACTAAACTAATTTAAATTAATGGTTAGAAATAATAATAAGAATAAGGTTTAATTATTTTACTCCCCGGCAGCGGCGCCAAAAACCTGATGTGCTGTCGTGTAGGGTCAATTATTTGATTATTAAGTTTTAAATTTATATTTAGCCAACAAACCTAAAACAACACTTTAACGAACACTAAGAGTGGAATATTAATCCTATATTCTTTCAGTATTTTAATTAGTCTATTTACTGGATAAACCTATGCTATGCACGTTGTCTATTGATATGGGGGTTTTTAGCCTGAGAGACTGGCACAGGTTTGGTGGAAACAAATACCAATTCAATACACAATAAACATAAAAAAAAGAAGATTAAAAGATAGAAAAGCGGTACAAGCCAATTGATAGAAAACCGTATTAACCATATTAAATCCGGTTCAATGCTGGTTTGTTTGTTTTAGTGTAATGAATTACTTATCTCGAAGCGGCATATCATTCTTTAGACTTAGGCGATACATCATCCTAAGACCTAGACACGATTAATCCTGTCACAATTAACGCATCCGCATAAAGCATCCTTTAGTTTAATTATAATATATCTTAGAGAATTAAAGCAGTGGTGATCCTGTTAAAACCCTAGCCTAACGGGACTTTACCCACTTATTGTTTGACAGTGTTTTATATATTGGTAGTCCACTATTCCAATCTTTATCAGTTAATTAAGAGCATGATTACTGAAACATAAGTGGGTCACCTACCGGTCCAACTAAGCTCATAATCAAAAGACAAAGACAAAATGTTATTTGTAATCCTATTGGTATGAGGTATCCCGATATGGAGAGTTATCCCGGTATCTAGATTACTTGGTCCGTATCACTAGATCCAGTTAAATGATAGGTCGTATATTCAAACACATAAACAAGTATGAGGTGATAAACATAATTAAACAATCAATGATAAATTAAGAAATCATTTTTGAAACAAACCAAACATTGAACTTTCATTAAGATGGCTAATACCCGAGGGTATTAGCTGTGAGTCCCAAACTGAACAGATCTTTGCAGCCTACTAAAGGTGATAGCCAACTTGTATAAATACAGATTGACTATAGAGAAAACACTAACTATCAATACTTATTGTATATGCGGAATCTACACAATAGCATTAAGAAGAACAATGAAAAACTAAACTTTGATTTTTATTAAGCTGTTAAAGTGATTACAGATTACTAACTATGAGATATGATTGTATGAGATGAGATATATATATTGAACTGATTGTTGTATCTCTCTAATGCCGTAGGGTTCCTTTTATAGACCAAGGATAAACCCTAACAGGTTTACAAAAAGCATAAAAGATAATACATATCTTCTCCTATAATATCTCATGCATATCTCTTAAATGGTACTAACTATTTTATACTAACGGTACTAACTATCTGAGCAATACTTAACACTTTGTACTGTCAGTACTAACTATAACTATCGGTACTAAGTATATACCTAATGGTACTAAGTCAGGAATGTATAATTCCCAACAATCCTCCCCTAAACATGATTTTGAACTCTTTTAACTTCATGTTTCTTCAGGTTAATCTTCTTAAGTTCTTGGAGGATGTATCCAAACACTTTAACACATCTTGATCTGATCTTGAAACACTATCCATCTTTATCAGCAACTTTGTCTTGTCAACAACATCTTTTCAGCAACAATCCAACTAAGTTGGCTTTGTAGTTTTTGGCAAGTAAACGGATTTGATTTTCCTTTACCAGTAGCCGTTTGCTCTGGGATAGTCAACTCTTTGTTTAAAAAATATGGTTAGTTAATTACCATATAGTTTTTGGTAAACTGTCAACCATCAACGGAATTGATTTGTCTTTACCAAATACCATTTGCTTTTGGACTAGCCAATGCTTCATTGCCATAACATGGTGCATTGATAAACTATATAGTTTTTAGCAAACTATCAGCTATCAACAGATTTGAGTAGTCTTTACCAAGAATTGTTTGATCCTGGACTAGCCAACTCTTAACCATGAAGCAAGGTGAGTTGAGAACCCTACAAATTTTGGTAAATTGTCAATCATAAACGGATTTAAGAAGTCTTTATGACAAGCCGTTTGCTTATGGACTAGCCAGTTCTTATGCTTATTAAGCATGGTGAACTGATGACCATTTGTTATGTGGTGGTTAGCCAACACTCAAACTCTTCTCATCTCCATTTACATCATCAATTCTCATCAATCTGTTGCTTAATAAATCTGATCAAATCAAGGGCAGCAGTACTTTCTCTTTCAACTTCCAATCCAAGATCAAGCATCCTTTGCAATAAATCCTTGGAAAGTGGATATCTTCTTTCAACTAACATATGGATGACTATCCCATCTTCAAGTTCTAGTATGTATACTCCACAAGCTTCATACAATCTCCAAGTGACAATCTTCCAATCTTGTTGATCACTCCAGAAATCACTTTGATCATTGTCTTCTGTTGAGGATTCCATCATTATCTTCAAATCTCCCCAAAGAATCAACTCAAATCCTTCCAGTGTAATTTCTGAGTATTGCTCCATCATCAAGTTATACAAGTGAAATAAATCTTGCCTGTCAAAGATATGTAGTTCCTCCAATAGATAGTTGAATGCCCTAAAGTTCCCATTGGCTCTGTGGATAACAAGGTAATTCCCCTCTGGTGATGAAACCTTATCCAACTTAGAAATAAATGATTTCTTCTCCATTATTTCACTATCTATGGTACCTTCAAATGTAACAATCTTTAGGCATTTTCTGTGTTCATCATCACTATTAACATCTGGTTGAGGTCTTTTCCTTTTCCTTGCAATCATCTTCATATGACCACCTTTTCTCTTCTTTGTACCCTGCTCTGTCACATCTACCTTAGCAGGTACCTTTGCTGTGTCTTCTTTCTTTGGAGTTTCTTCAACAACCCTCTTCTTTAAACTCTTCTGATCAGGGTCTTTTACTCCTTCATTCATTTCATTAATCCTTCTTTCATCCTCAGTGGAACCAACAACAGTGAAACTTTCATCAAACCTTTTCACTTTCTCATATAAATCTTATATGTCTTAAAAAGTTTTGCTCTTCAGGTTTGAGTGTTTCTTGTTTCCAACATGTTTCAAATAAGTCATCATTTGATTCCTTAAACTGAGTTCTTGTAGGAGGTTTATTCATGATTGCAATAGCTCTTTGTTCTACAAGAAACCTTCTTTGAGCTACAATTGTATCATGAAGGAACTTTGCTCTTTCTTCCACAGTGAACTACTCTCTCTCTTCATCTTGAAGTCTTAGAGCTAGAAGTCTATCAGCTTCAATTCTTGCTTGGATAAAATCATACTCATTTGAAAGGGTAGTCTTTATAGCTTCTTCTTCAGCTAGCTTTTTAACTTCTTCTTCTGCTTCCCAATCTTCTTGTACCTTTCTAGCCATCTCTTCATCCCTAGCAAGTTGCTTAAACTTCTTTTCAGCTTCAGGAATACCTTCAGATTCAGTATCAGACTCATCTTCCTCTTCAATTTTCTTTTTCCCTTTATCTTTTGGATCAATCTTTGGAAGAGGCTTTAATGTCAATAATGATCTGGTTGAAGTAGGTCTAGGTCTCTCAGTCTCTTCAACATCCTTAAGCTCTACTCCTTTCTCCTTTTCTCTTGAAACTGCTTTGGCTTGGCTCATGTTGAGAAGAACTTGAGCAATAGTTTCATCATCTCCAAACATTGTAGGAGTAGTTGTTGGAGTGGTTGGAGTAGCACTTCTTCCTTCAGTTTGATCATCAGTACCTTCATCTGGGCTAACGGTACTATCTTTTTCCTTGTCGGTATTAACTTTGGGTCTGTCAGTACTAACATTTGGTCTGTCAGTACTAACTTTTTCCTTGTCAGTACTAACTTTTTGTTGAGCAGTACTAAGTGCATCTTCAGTACTAACTTTGTCATCAGCAGTCTCCTTCTCTTCATTCACTACATCTCTTGTCCTCCCCACATCTTGAGCATCTTCAGTATCCATATAATCCAATGTATCATCAGGAAGCTCATCAAATAATGGATCTTTATGGACTGAAGGTTCAGCTTTGGCAGATTTCCTCCCCTGTTTGGATACAGACTCCTTTTGCATCCAGTTTTTCTTCAAGGATTTCTTTCCTGCCAATCTTTGCTTCAAGGATACACTCTTCATCCAAGCTCTGTGGTGTGTAATAACAGGTTTGGCTTTCTTCTTTAGCTTCTTGATCTGTGCCTTCAAGTGTTTAATTTCCTTGGCTTGATCTGTAACCTGTGTACACAAAGAGATACAAAGATCATACACACTTTGGAGTGTCATGTCACCCTCATTCCCTGAAAGGGATTTATCACTGGATGACTGACCTCCATGATTCCCACCAGAACTCTCTGGAATAGAATCAGGAATATGAGTAGAAGGTGAAGGTCTAGGGGATGGGTCAGTCTGAGGCTCAACATTGGCTTCACTTGGGTGAGGAGGAGAGGGTGTAGGTTGTGGTTCAGATGGTCTTTCTGATGTGGCACCCTCATCCTCAGTTGGTTGTACCAACATAGAAGCAAATAAAGGTGTGACTTTCCCTGAAAAATGTTTACCCTTTTTAACCATAAAGGAGAAAACTTTACTTGTCAAAGCATTTACAAGAAAATGGTCTAAAGGTACTGGTACATTCATTAGCTGTTTATCCAAAAAGATTGAAATAAAACGTGGATACATAACAAACTTTTTCTTTGCATCTAAGTGTCTAAGCATACCATCAAAAATTAATTTAGAAAAATTATATTTCTGATTAGATGTTAAGCAAATTACAGCAGTGGCAATGTTAGTGGGAATTTGATCCCAAGAGGTGCTTTTTGAACTAATACAATGATTCATTGTATGAAAAAGAAATCTCCATTGGGGTGAAAACAAAGCTTTGTTAAATGTTAAAACAGTTAAATCCCCCTCATAACCCATGAGCTGTATAGCATCAAATATAGCCTGATTAGGTAGAGAATCTATCCCATTGGCATCATCAAAAAGAAGATCACTTCTTATTGATGCTTCAGAGATAGACACAGGCTTGCCAGCTACTTTGGCAGTAATATACCTAACATTGTTGATTATTTTGGATTTAGCAAACATCCAAAAATGTTCAACAAATGTAGTAGAGACTACTAGACTTACAGTGAGAGCATTGTGAATGGAGCTTCGCGCAAGAAAATCAATAATCTCATGAAACTCTGTATTCCCATCAGTCTTCTCTAAATAAGCGACCATGTTATATTTAGGGTACGATTCAAGAACAGCCATGGTTGTTGAATTTGTGATCTCCGGTGAGTGAGATATTAGGGTTTGAATGAAAAAAAGCACTTGAGAGGGATTAAGTAAGGAAACAGTGCAATTGAGATGGGGTTATATAGGTTTGGCAAACCTAAAATCAAAGAAACTGTTTCAATTTACACTTTATACCCTTGGCGGTATTTTCTTCAACGTCTCTTTAGCGGTACTATCTTTGCCCAACGGTACTAACTTTGCACTGTCGGTACTAACTTTTGTCAAAGCAAGAATGAACAAGTTTGGCAACACATTTGCAGAGTTGGTGAGAAGGGGAAAAAGCATTCGTGTTTGTGTGTGTTACTATTAGCAATGAAGGCCTGGTTAGGTTTAGGAAGATATGGTAGGACAGAGAAGGATCTCAAGGTTCGTACTCGTGCAGCGATTAGGGTGGTCGATAGAGTTGTTGGTGATTGTGTAAATTAAGAAGGGTCTAGGGTGAGGGTCAAATTTGTTGGTGAGTTTGTGCCTAATAGCAACATTGCTACTCTTTTTTTTCTCTTAAGGGCGACCAACCACTTAAGCTTAAACTAACACCCGAGTATTATAAGGGAACTACCACTTAAATGGTAACGCACATGATGTTCTCACAAGAGGTTCAAATCTCAAAAGGTATACATTTGGGTGTGGCTAGGGTCAGAAACGCTCATGGAGATTGACGTGTACAAAAGTTGTTTACAAAAGCTAAAATTTATATTGTATTTTGAGATACTAGTGTGGATTGATTACAAAAGTTGTTTTATGCCGTTTGAAATTATTAGGATCAGATAATAACTAGATACTGTTTGGATTTTCTTTTACTCTCACAACACGCATAAATTTTTTGAACGATGTTGTACCGTTTGGGATTGCTTTTCTAAATATGCATGTATCAACTTGTTTAATTACTCGAAAGTAAGCAAATGAAATCAAAATACAAAAAACTGATTTTATGCTTAAAATTGTATAGGTAACCACTTAAATAAGCAATCCAAGACAACATGTTACAAGAGCTAAAATGATAACAATTAGGTAAGCGGTTTGAATAAGCACTTGAAACTAATTTTTGTTGTCTGAAAACACAGTAATTTGACAAGCAATTTTTTATTAAGTAATTATGAACTTGAGATGAATGCTCTGCTACACTAATGTTTATGATACTCTTATCGAAAGGAATAATCATTTGGTTTGTAGTACTGATATCCGTGATTAGACTTGATAGAATGTAGGGTTTGAGCGTATGTATGTAATTAGCCACTTGTTGTCTCATTTGCTTTCAGCCAGCTACATGATTGCTGGTATATAACTCTGAATTTTTTAACTTTTTTCAGGGCAAATGACTGATGAGTTGAGGGACTTTTTGGAGACCAGTCTTCCTAAAGTCAAGGAAGGTAAGAAGCCTAAGTACAGCTTAGGAGTAAGCGATTCAAAAATTGGGTGCCAAAGTAATGAGTTTGTTCTTGAGCTCATTCTTGGTATTCGTTTGCATTTTGACATGTTCATCACGAATCTCAAGGTTTCATTCTGTTGTTGCAGCTTCTTTTTCTCATAGTTGGTCGTATATGCTTCTTGCAATCCATTAACCATAAAGCTTTTATTTTCCGTATAGCCTGGTGACTTGAAAAAAGCTCAACTTGGTCTCGCTCATAGTTACAGTAGGGCAAAGGTCAAATTCAATGTTAACCATGTTGATAATATGGTTATTCAAGCAATATTTCTTTTCGATACTCTTGACAAGGATGTCAATTCCTTTTCCATGAGAGTTAGGTTTGCTTCGCTCTCGAATTGTCATATAGAATTTTAGGACATTTTTTAATCCTGTGGTTTAATCTGACTGTAACTTTCATCTTCATTATGAACAGGGAATGGTACTCATGGCATTTTCCGAAGCTGGTAAAGATTGTCAATGACAACTATCTGTATGCTAAAACTGCACAATATATAAGGGAGAAAGCGGAGTTGTCTGAAGATAAATTGGAAGGGCTAATAGAAATACTTGAGGATGAAGATAAAGCGAAGGAAGTAATTGAAGCTGCCAAAGCATCTATGGGTATGTTGATAGTTACTGTCATATAATGTCTAGATGTGATACATTGTGCAGGTTGGGTATGTTTAAAATTTTATAATACCTAATGCATGCTTTGTGATTAAAAAGTTATATTTTTAGTAGATTATTATAATATTTCTTAGTAAAGCGGTATAAGAGGTCATAAGCATTTAAATGCATTACGGGTCACTTTTGGTGAGTATTCATAACACCTCGAATCTTATAGTCAGGGTTTGTCACCGCTCGACTTGATCAATGTCAGGATGTGTTGACAGAAGGTGATGGACCTTGCTGAGTATAGGAAGAAGCTTTATGATTATCGTGTTGCTAAAATGAATGACATAGCAGCTAATTTGGCTGCACTAATTGGTGAAGTTGTTGGTGCTCGTTTAATATCTCATGCTTGTAGCTTAACAAACCTGACGAAATGCCCTTCTTCTACTCTTCAAATCCTTGGTGCTGAGAAGGTGATCTTCAGGTCTCTTTTGCTCTCTTGATAAATCTCTCATATATAGTTCTTGGATTAGAAATTATATCCTCAACTTTTTATTGTGGTTTTAGGGCTATGAAAACCAAAGGAAACACACCAAAATATGGTCTTATATTCCATTCATCATTCACAATAAGAGTATTTGATGATGAAGGAGTCAAAGCTTATGAGATAATAGGTTGCGGTCAAGTTGTCATAAAGGATCTTGAGAGCCTGGCAAGATCAAGTTAGGTCAGGTTGTTCAGAATATGTTGGCATGTATGTATTTTTGACCCATTTTGTATGAATGGGTTAATTCCAGTTACTTGTTATCTTTGGTGGGTCAGGTGAATTATTACAAAATAGTTAGCCTAAGAGGAAAAGGGTCGAAATTCGCGATAGTGCATCTTTAGTAAACAATAGATTAGTTCATCACAAGTTATTGAATCAATGCGTGGATTTTTGTTAGGTTTATGGGGAATTTGTTGGTAGTCAGATTATGATCTCTACCAAGCAAGATGAATGTAATCTGATTTAAAGGCTTCAAGATGAATTTAGCTTCAAGATGAATGTAATCTGTTATGATCTCTACCAAGCAACTCGTCTGGAAAATATGTTACAGGTATGTATTACTCCGTCTTGTATATCTCTTTTCTTTATCGTAATATGTCAATTACGCGCATGATGTATCATGCCTAATATTTAAGAATTTGGCAGCTTATGGTCAATTCTTAAAAGGTAGTTGTACCTCTTACCTCGAAATGAGCATCATGAATGGATGCGGACATGAGGTTCTTTAAGAAGCTGATGTTGTAATTATCTCTTATGTTTTTTTGTTAAAACAATTATCCGTTTCGTGTTCTTATTTCTTTTTGTATTAGTGAGGTTCGTATGATTGGATGGTCTCACTCGGATCTCAACTTCTGATATTAGTCATTAATGCTTGACGTAATCACGGTAAGCTTCCATGTTTACTTGTTTAGTTAAATAAAGTTGCACCATATCACTGTTATTTGGAAATCTGAATACTTTTTTATTGAATTCAGATGGTTGAGATCGTAAAGTAAGGATCAGTTTAGACGCCACGTTCTGAAGTCAAGTAGCTTTGGTAAAAAACGCCTGGAGTTTTTTTGTATGTGTCATGTCGATATGTGTATTTAGTCATATTGTATGATATTATTAGCGACGTGCTTGTGTTGATTACATCAAGGAAAATGAAAATTATTTTAAGTTTAATTTTATTTTTGTGTCATGTCGAGTTTGATATGCTGTCACTAGTATAATTTGTGACGACTACAGTGATGACCCTAATTTTTTGTCACTTTAACAGCTTTAAGATATTAGTGGACAAAAAACCTTTGCCCCTAATCTTTTTGTCACTATACAGCTTTTTGACTATTAGTGGACAAAAACTTGCGGTCCACTAAAGGCAACTAAACAGCATTTAAGTGAGGACTGTTGGTGACAAATTACTAAAAGCAATTTTTGTTGGTGGAAAAATTATTTCAAATTTCTCTCACTTAAAAGTGTGAAGAATTAAAAGCTCACACTTAAAAGTGTGAAGATTTTTTTAAAATCATCACACTTTCAAGTGTGAAGAAAGTGTGAAGAATTGTTTCAAAATCTTCACACTTTAAAGTGTGAAATTTTTATAAATCTTCACATCTATGTGTGAAATTATTTGTTACACCCATATTGTTCACACACAAGTTAAGTGTGAACTTTTAGATTCTACACACTTTTAGATGTGATAGATATGCTTTTATACGTCATGTGAATTATCAACTATTTTGTTATAGTGATGTCATACCAAACCCACTAACTCTCATACTAATGTATGTGACTTTTATACGGAAAGTGCATATATGAAAAGCTGAAAACCGTAGGAATGTGATTTTTGTATTGGTAGTGGTTTTCCAGAAGAGATCTACTATCTTTTAGGGTGACTAGCGGCTGCTAGGCCCCCTCCAATAAGCCCATCTATTGTATTAATACATCAATGTTTAGCCCATAGCTTATCTTTGATGCAGATAGGGGTGAGCAGAAAAATCGAAAAAAACCGAATAAAATGAAAACCAAAACTGAACCGAACCGAACTAATAACCGAACCGAACCCCACCCAACAACTAATTCGGTTCTCGGGTTGGATATGGCTTTGACAGTCTGAACCGAGAACCGAACCGAAAACCAAATTCATATAAATATATTTTTTTTACTATTATATTTTATATAGATATATACAATAAAATTTTACTTGATATAAATAAACACGTTTTATATTTTATATTAATATTTTTTTAACATATTTATGTTATTATTAATTTTTTTAAATAATGTATTGTTAAACTCGGGTTATTCATGGTCAACCCGAGTAAACCGAACCGAACGAATTCTAATTTCGATTTATGGTTTCTGTTTTGGTCTGAATTTTAGTTCGGTTCGATTTGATTTTTCGAGTTTTTTATCTTACTATTGTAACATGGTAATCATCAATTTAATTTTAGTGGTGTTTCCTCATATTTATTTATACTTGTGATAACTCAATGCTAAGGAAATTTAACGATCCACGTCCCCCTCAATAGTTGGATAACACGCAAATGGCACAACTCAAACTACTTGGCTGCTTTATTTCATTCTTTTCAGCTTTTAGACCGGGCTTTCTTTAGTGTTTATGGATTCATGTTCCTACTATAAAATTGAACTAGGTCTCATCCCGTCCGATGGACGATTTTCTTAATATCTGACTAAAATCATAAAAATATGTTTTAAAATTCAAATATACGCTAATTATAGCATAATCCACACATTTTACGATTAGTTATAGCTGATTAAAATCGTAAACCTGTGTTTTAGATTCAACCCGTAGATTAACACTAAGAAAACATTGAAGTACCTCAAACAAAAGCCAACAACCATCCAATTCGATCAACATTAAGAAAACGTTATAAATGATTCAATTATTCTATCAAAAAAGAAAGAAATATTAAATACATATAAGAAATATGTTCGAACGATATATTTCGCCATGTGATTACTTATTTGAGTAATTGTATCCTTTTCCTAAACATATTAACACCCCCTTGTTCCAAAATGAAATCATTATACTAACACACATAAAATTACAAAAGTAAGTTCTGAATTAAATCATTAGCTCACAAACATATGTGCATGCTTATATCATGAATTAGCATCCTTGATTGCACATCTTTTTCTCATCTGTCTGCAAATAAAAAAAGAAAATAAAGATCCCCGTCAGATGACAACCCATTAATAATTGATCCAACGATTGGAGGGACAAAAATTTCAAAGACAAAAGAGTTGAACTTAAGTTTCTTAAAACAATGACTAATAATATAATTTAGTGTATTTAGTGACAGAAAGAATCCTTAATTATAGTTAGAGAGTTGTTTGATCCCCCTTGAAACAATGTCAAAAGATAGAAGTGTTGAGATTGGGTAGAAATGTTAGTTTCAAAGTCAGAGTTTACATTTAAACACAATTAGTGAATGTTAGAACTAATGCATGGGTATAGCAAGTCAGTTTCGAATCTATTATGTTGTGCTAATCCTAGTGCAAAGTTTTCGCTATAATACTGGTGAAACCGAACATATGTCTGCACTATTCCTATATTTCGTGTCTCGTGCTAATTATTACCACCCCAGACAATCAAAGTTGGTTAACGTATTTAAGCAATTACTACACCTAATGCAAACTTGATATATAGTTTATGGACCCATTTTTGTACATATCATATTAAACCAAACACTTTACTTAGTAACAAAACCTATTCATGTATCACGTCATCATCAACCACACACCACCTTAGTGTCACTTCCAGCTAATAATGAGCAAAGACTACCAATTAAAAAAGGTTATAAAGATCTTACTATAACCCCTGTAGGATTAGTAACTTCTACTAATCTCAACCTTTAAAAAGTTGGCAAAATGGATTATTGCTTAGTTTCTGGTATGTGTCAGGCAGAACAATCATATAATCTATTTTAATTGGTAAAAAAAATTGAAGCTATTAATCAGTGTAATTATATAAAATTGTTTAAAAGCATGTATATATAATTTGGAGAAATTGTTTCTTAAGCTTCTGATTTTCTATGTGATTAGCAATCCAAGAAATATATTCATGTTGAAATAATCTAAAAAAGTTTGTATCTATAAATATCAAATAAAATGATGAAGGTTGCACACCTGCGCGCGCATCAAGACTATGACTTAAAAATGTTTGAACCAACTCTTCTTGGTCATGCCAGCACATATGAATCCGGAGAATGGCAATGAAAATGAGATTTAAGATTTTGAAGCTGTTCACAAACATCCCTCTGCTCATAAGAATTTGGAATTTAAAAAAATTTAAATGCATTCAACATTTACAAAAGAGTGTACTTATAAGAAAACAAAGTCATATAAGAAAACAACTAATATATCTTGTTTTGACAGCAAAAGGCATCAACCAAACTGCCATTTTGATATCACAATGGAAACAAAATAACCCCACTTTTGATAAATAAAACGGCAACCAAACAGCCCCTATTATGACATTAAAAACAACAACCAAACAACCCTTTTATCGACAGCAAAAACAACAACCAAACACCCCGTTTTGACAGCAAAAACAGCAACCAAACACCCCTTTGACAGCAAAAACAACCAGCAAACAACCCTTTTGACAGCAAAATCAGCTACCAAACACCCCTTTTGACATCAAAACAACAAACAAACACCCCTTTTGACAGCAAAACAACAACCAAACACCCATAGAACAAAAAACTTATAATTAAATGTCTCCAAATTAACATTGCTTACCTGCTTGTCGAGCATTCTTGAGAAATCCTTGACAACGTTTCCTCCTTAGAGTCCTCTGTCGTAAATCTAGAGAGCATATTCCTTTACATTTTTTTCTTTAATCTGAATTTATAGATCATAAAGATCACGGTCATTTATAATTTATCAACACCACTTAAACGGAAATATCTTTAAACAAATGCAACACCCATCTCATTCTTTTAAACCAAAAGTACTGATCTTTCAGTTCACATATTGTAAGAGATATTACATGGGTAAATGTGTACATAGACCCCAAACTGTTTTTAAGGAAAATTAGCCATTTTTAGTATTGATGAAACTGCTTGTATTCTTATTTAAAGTAACAGAAACAGTCATCAACACTCATTCGCTCTACATCTGACCAAACTCTGCAAGTTTTAAATCCACGTTCAAATTAATTCAGAATAAATATTTGTAGGCTTTCTTGAGTTGATATTAGCACATTTAGTACCTTCAAACTCTAAACATCATCAACATGTCTTAAGCCAACTAAGCTATGATTATAACATCAAACCATCCAATTCGCTCGCAACAGATCCTAATAATGAAGCTATATATCCTAACATATCACCCTCGTGAATGTTCCACACTTACACATAGTTTGATTCAAAAAATTTACCATTTTTAACACGTGTAAAAGCACCTAAAATATGCTGATGTTTGTTAACTAAAACGGTAACATTTATCCATTTTAGGATAATTAAAGCCAAAACATATTATAATAATTCACTAATTGCATACCGACTACCAAGTAATATCATTTTACAAATAGATAGAGCAATACAAAAAGAACAGTAACTCATCACAGCTCAATAGCTCAACATACATGGGATTCTCCCAACAATATAAAGTCATAAATAATGTAATATTTGTACAGTGTGTTCATTTACGCACGACATATATAACAGATGACACTCATTTGCTCCACATCATGAGTGCAGTAGACCAGACAAAAAACCCCAGAAAATATCACGATATTTAAGTCAAGTACCTGATTTTCATTTATCTTGTTGTCTCCGGAAGCTCCAATGCTTTTCGTCTCAACAAGAGAAAACTCGTAAGAGCTACCAGACATCAGACACGTGACATTCCTTAAAGACCTAAGCAAACATACAAAGAAGAGAACCGTTATATATATATAGATTCAAGCAATTGCAAAATATGGCAATTCATGTATCATTTCAATATCGGTAAGACTGTAACATATTATTATGGACACATAAAAAACACTCTCTAAGCAATTTTTGTACGTTTCCAAACTAAATTTAACTATTTAGAAATAGCGACTTTACTAACAATTCTAGAACACTGATAAAATTCTTTGTATTTTATTAAAGGGTACTTTTTCGACATATACTTAAACAGTTTTCTTGGTCTATGTGTTAAGTCAAACACTGTAAACTTTGCAGTCAATCTATATGTACCTTGGTGTAAAATCTAGGCTCGCAGATGTGTTCCCGGTCGCTCTTTTGCTTATGGTCTTCAGATTGATGAGAGCATGGCTCTGTGAAGAAAATATATCCTTCAACCATCACCCATTTCAGAAGTTTTTCGGCAATATCTTTAACCTATAACCAACATAGAAAATATTTGGCAAGGTTAACAACTTTACTTTCGATATGAAAGATACAAACAAACTTTTTTATGGCCAGAACACAGTGCCATCTCATAAGTTGTTTTTACTGGAATTCACCATATATAAACCGAATGAATTGATTTTATTCATGTAGCAACTAATAAAATATGTAAATGGCAAAATCATAATTATGGATTCGATGGTTTAATATTAACATTAACAGGATTCATATATTGAAACTGGAGTTTAGTCTTTTACATCGTGAACTACTAAGATACTTAGTGCCAAATTTCTCTAGGACGTATATTAAAGAAAGTGAATAACTGTTCACCTCTATGTCAGAGAGATTGTTCAGTAACGCGTGTGTGAGAATAAGATCGACTGTTTCAGCTGGAAACTTAAGGTTGGGCGAAGTAACATCAGCACACATAAATTCGACATTTTCATAGTACCCGTTTATGTTCTCATTTTGCAAGAATAAGTAACTATATGTGAAAAACAAAAACAACTTCAAAATAAACACGACATTTTACCCAGAGTTAGGATGCATACTTCTTTCACCACGCTTTCAACGGAATCAAGGGCTATGACTTTGCACGCCTTTTTGGCTTGTTCACCAGTAAATGACCCGGACCATCTCCTAGTTCCAAGACTAATTTCCCTTCTATCTAAGTGGTTAAAGAGACACTAAAATGGACGGGTCAAAACTGTTAATTTGAGCTGTAGGTGAAAACGGGATTGGTCGGGTTAGATTACATACATCAGTTATTGTCTAAAGAATAAAATAGTTTAATTAAATTGATTACAAATTTTAGACAAAATCCTGTTCATTAAAAGAATGGAACGGGAACCAAAAAAACACTGTTGTTTTATACCTAGTCTGACAATATGCCTTCTTCAATACTATCATTAGCATGAAAAGAACACAAATCACCTTTGTTCCGACTCAAAGATTAATTTCTTCTAAAAAAATGTAATTATCATTCCCGTACCTGCACAGAACCACCAAAGTGTCAAGTACACATTGTTAGTTGTTATGGAAATATAGTTAGGTTGGATACATAACATACTTCAATGTGCTTCTCTATGTTCTAGAAATAATATGATCGTGTATCATTATTGATAAAAGATCTTCAACACCTTGTAGCTAGTTGCAGTAAAAACATTTTATGAACACATGCATTTCTGTATGCCTTATGCATCCAAATGCTAAAACGCTTAGGAGTATTAAAACACAGTAAACATATAAGCACTAATAATTTTAGAAAAAAAGTGAACCCATAGCCCCATCAAAACTAAAACCAATAAGAATCACTAAAGAGAGTAAGGAATTATGATGACAAAATCCCAAATAGGCTTATGGGTCATCCGTAAGCAGACCTTAACTACAAGATTTATAACCGTAAACTCTGGTCTTAACATATAAGAAACAATAGGATCCCAAACTATATAAGGTACATACTATTGCATCTAAAGTGTGTATCCTGTGCGGTTTCAAACCAAAGTCTACACCTTTTTTTTATAAATTCCACTTTACCTTAGTTCATTCTTATATAATCCTGAGTGTGTAATGCATTCGGGTCGCTAACAATTCACAAGTTCTCATTTCCTTGTATATATTTGCTATCGAATTTTTGTAATATGCAGGTACGGGAAAATACACAAAGTCTTGAAAGCAATGAGCATTACAATGTAAAAACTAAAATGATCATTTTTTGTTTGAATCATACTAACAAAAATCGGTCATACCAAAAAATGCAAACATATCTTTAAATGGTTAGATCAGTCATAAAAATCCATATGCATAAAAAATATTTAGAAATAACTTTAATTTCATAAATTTAACAAACTATTAGCAATACTAAATCCAAAATATTAAATAAATATACCTGAGGAGCCTTTTCGATTATCCTTGAACATAATTTTCTCCGAAACAAGGATGTCCAGCCTCGTACACTTGTAGGATCAGCCACAAAAGTATATCCTGTTTGTTTTATAAAAAATTGACTGATGTTCTATTCAATAAATTAACAAATAGATGATAGAATCACAAAGGATGATAAGCCACAAAATTATCCTGTTTATTCTATAAAAAATCAACTGTTTGTTTTATCAGCCTAACCTAAAATCATTTAAAAAACACTTTGTTGCTGATACAAAGCTCTTGTTGGGGTATTCTGTACCATAAAACCCATCTTGACCAGCATTCAAAACATATTATAAAACACTTGATATGTATATTTTACCAAAATTTGCGGGAATAAATAAACCATAGGAAAAATATATCAGAATCTAAAGAAACAAACATAAGAAGTATTCTATTTGTTTTAAAAGTTTTTGAATTCTTTTCAACAAACACTTGATGGGCAAGATGATTATTAGAAGATAGAATGCTTATAATCAATTAACAGACAAAACTAAAAAACTTAAAACTTACCCAAACAATGCTATAGGCGCTTTCTGAATATCAATTAGGGTTGATTCCGCAGAAGAAGTAGATTTGTTAAGGTAAGTTTTAGGGATATAAGAGATTTTTTTTTGAACGAAAAGGGATATAAGAGATTGATTGAAAGCAGTTTCTAACTGGGAAGTGAAAAGTGGTTATACTCGGACGTGGTGAGAAATTAAGGGACAAGCTGACACATCAGATTTCTTAAAGGGCACTTTTTCGACATATACTTAAACAGTTTTCTTGGTCTATGTGTTAAGTCAAACACTGTAAACTTTGCAGTCAATCTATATGTACCTTGGTGTAAAATCTAGGCTCGCAGATGTGTTCCCGGTCGCTCTTTTGCTTATGGTCTTCAGATTGATGAGAGCATGGCTCTGTGAAGAAAATATAACCATCAACCATCACCCATTTCAGAAGTTTTCGGCAATATCTTTAACCTGTAACCAACATAGAAAATATTTGGCAAGGTTAACAACTTTACTTTCGATACCAATATCAGAAAGATACAAACAAACTTGTTTATGGCCAGAACAAAGTGCCATCTCATAAGTTGTTTTTACAGGAATTCACCATATATAAACCGAATGAATTGATTTTATTCATGTAGCAACTGATAAAATATGTACATGACACAAAAAAATGGCAAAATCATAATTATGGATTTGATGGTTCAATATTAACATTAACAGGATTCATATATTGAAACTGGAGTTTAGTCTTTTACATCGTGAATCTACTAAGATACTCAGTGCCAAATTTCTCTATGACGTATATTAAAGAAAGTGAATAACCGTTCACCTCTATGTCAGAGAGCTTGCTCAGTAACGCGTGTGTGAGAATAAGATCGACTGTTTCAGCTGGAAAGTTAAGGTTGGGGAAGTAACATCAGCACACATAAATTCGACATTTTCATAGTGCCCGTTTATGTTCTCATTTGGCAAGAATAAGTAACTATATGTGAAAAACAAAAACAACTTCAAAATAAACACGACGTTTTACCCAGAGTTAGGATGCATACTTCTTTCACCACGCTTTCAACGGAATCAAGGGCTATGACTTTGCACGCCTTTTTGGCTAGTTCACCAGTAAATGACCCGGACCATCTCCTAGTTCCAGGACTAATTTCCCTTCTATCTAAGTGGTTAAAGAGACACTAAAATGGACGGGTCAAAACTGTTAATTTGAGCTGTAGGTGAAAACGGGATTGGTCGGGTTAGATTACATACATCAGTTATTGTCTAAAGAATAAAATAGTTTAATTAAATTGATTACAAATTTTAGACAAAATCCTGTTCATTAAAAGAATGGAACGGGAACAAAAAAACCACTGTTGTTTTATACCTAGTCTGACAATATGCCTTCTTCAATACTATCATTAGCATGAAAAGAACACAAATCACCTTTGTTCCAACTCAAAGATTGGCTTCTTCTAAAAAAATGTAATTAGCATTCACGTACCTGCACAGAACCACCAAAGGGTCAAGTACACATTGTTAGTTGTTATGGAAATATAGTTAGGTTGGATACATAGCATACTTCAATGTGCTTCTTTGTGGTTCCAGAAATAATATGATCGTGTATCATTATTGATAAAAGATCTACAACACCTTGTAGCCAGTTGCAGTAAAAACATTTTAAGAATAGATGCATTTCCGGATGCCTTATGCATCCAAATACTTATGAGTATTAAAACACAGTAAACATATAAGCACTAATAATTTTAGAAAAAAAAGTGAACCCATAGCCCCATCAAAACTAAAACCAATAAGAATCACTAAAGAGAGTAGGGAATTATGATGACAAAATCCCAAATAGGCTTATGGGTCATCCGTAAGCAGACCTTAACTACAAGATTTATAACCGAAAACTCTGGTCATAACATATAAGAAACAATAGGATCTCAAACTATATAAGGTACATACTATTGCATCCAAAGCGTGTATCATGTGCAGTTTCAAACCAAAGTCTACACATTTTTTTGGAAATTCCACTTTACCTTAGTTCATTCTTATATATTCCTGAGTGTGTAATGCGTTCGGGTTGCTAACAATTTACAGGTTCTCATTTCCTTGTATATATTTGCTACCGAATTTTTGTAATATGCACGTATGGGAAAAGACACAAAGTCTTGAAAACAATGAGCATTACAATGTAAAAACTAAAATGATCATTTTTTGTTTGAATCATACTAACAAAAATCGGTCATACCAAAAAATGCAAACATATCTTTAAATGGTTAGATCAGTCATAAAAATCCATATGCATAAAAAATATTTAGAAATAACTTTAATTTCATAAATTTAACAAACTATTAGCAATACTAAATCCAAAATATTAAATAAATATACCTGAGGAGCCTTTTCGATTATCCTTGAACATAATTTTCTCCGAAACAAGGATGTCCAGCCTCGTACACTTGTAGGATCAGCCACAAAAGTATATCCTGTTTGTTTTATAAAAAATTGACTGATGTTCTATTCAATAAATTAACAAATAGATGATAGAATCACAAAGGATGATAAGCCACAAAATTATCCTGTTTATTCTATAAAAAATCAACTGTTTGTTTTATCAGCCTAACCTAAAATCATTTAAAAAAACACTTTGTTGCTGATACAAAGCTCTTGTTGGGGTATCCTGTACCATAAAACCCATCTTGACCAGCATTCAAAACATATTATAAAACACTTGATATGTATATTTTACCAAAATTTGCGGGAATAAATAAACCATAGGAAAAATATATCAGAATCTAAAGAAACAAACATAAGAAGTATTCTATTTGTTTTAAAAGTTTTTGAATTCTTTTCAACAAACACTTGATGGGCAAGATGATTATTAGAAGATAGAATGCTTATAATCAATTAACAGACAAAACTAAAAAACTTAAAACTTACCCAAACAATGCTATAGGCGCTTTCTGAATATCAATTAGGGTTGATTCCGCAGAAGAAGTCGATTTGTTTGGGTAAGTTTTAGGGATATAAGAGATTTTTTTTTGAACGAAAAGGGATATAAGAGATTGATTGAAAGCAGTTTCTAACTGGGAAGTGAAAAGTGGTTATACTCGGACGTGGTGAGAAATTAAGGGACAAGCTGACACATCAGATTTAGCCTATGGGTTATGTTTATTATTGTGCCACGTGTAGCTTTTTATCCTGATTTAATGATGTAGTAGATGTTTCATAATGAATTATCAATTTGAGCTTTATAAAATTTAATGTTATTTAGCTTTTATTTCGAGTTATTTATGCTTTATTAGGATTACATAAATTATCAATTTGAGCTATTAGGATTAGATTAAATTTGAGCTTTATTGTGTCCAATTATTCTGATGAAATTCCGACTGACTTTTGACTGATTATGTACAGTTTTGCGACTGATTTGTGACGGAATTATTCCGACTGACTTTTGATAGAAACATCACCGACAGACTTCCGACGCATATTTTTGTCGCTGTTTCCGACAGAGTTCCAACAGATAAGAATTACCGACCAAGAATCACAGACATACTTTTTCCGTCACAAATCCGTTGGAAACTACCATTAGTGACGGATTTCCGACAGAATAGTCTGTCGCTGAAAGTCCATTTTCTAGTAGTGATTAGTATATATATACTACCAATCCCAGTGAGTTTGCCATTAGGCGATAACTCACGTACACCACACCTTGTAATCATCTAAGGTTGATACGTGTCTCACATGTTGTTACTTTCTCTTGAACAAACAATAATCAAAATATTCTCAAAACACAATATAGACAATAATTGGAAATTAGAGAAGGTAAACTGTATATAAGGCTTAAGGAACCAATGATGAGTGTGAGAGTGGATGAATGAATCTAGTGGACACCCACCTTTCCACCTCTGAAAGGGAAGAAACTAGGATGTCGAAATTCAGTAAATATCAAGGCCAAGTTTAATGTTTTTAGTGTCCCATTTTCCCAATCTCCCATGTGTTTTGTTCACATCAAACACTCTTTTAAGTGGATTCCAACACCTCTTCCAACCTTATGTATTTAGATTTATTATATAAATCACCTTCATCCACCCCACCCCATCTCAATTGGTGCTTGATGGCCCCCCTCACTATCTTACACATGGAGGTATCCTATACAATTATACATTTATAGAAATCCTAAAGCAACATGTCTTTCTTAAGTTTAAAGATCTAAGTAGCTAATGTGATTGGTTTGTCTTCTTTGTTCCCAAGCACTCACTGTGTATCTCTATATATAAAATGAGCGAGTATTTTTGTTAATTTATTTGGATACATGTTTCTCAGCTATACTATCTTTTCTAAAAAAAAATTAAACACACTTTCTTCTGATATTTAGAATTCCTCCCTTGTTCTACCGTTGATATTCAATAATCTGTTCCATGTTTTACTTTGCGGCAAAAGTTCAATAAAGATTCATTTTTATCATAGATCCCAAGACTACATCTCAACCATTTATTTTTTCATCAAATTAAATAAAACTCACTTTCCACCTCTTTTTTTAAAATTAAATATCTCACAAACCGTTAATCGTTACGTAAAATGAAACATACCATTGCAACGAGAATTAAATTATCTTTCTAACGAGAGGAACTTTGATATACTTTCGGCGAACTTTTTCGTCGCGATGTTGTATTTTTTGTCGTTTAACGATTTACTGTTTGCAAGATATTTTAATTTTAAAAAAAATGTGGAAAGTATCACATGTGATTTTGTGAAATCACATGTGATTTTGTAATACAAATCACATGTGATTTTTTTCAAACGTGACTAAAAAAAATCGAAAAAAAAAGTTCGTCGAAAGTATATCAAAGTGCCCCTCGTTAGAAAGATGATTTAATTCTCGTCGCGGTGGTGTATTTTTTGTCGTTTAATGATTTACCGTTTGCAAGATATTTAATTTTAAAAAGAGGTGAAAAATGAATTTTTTTTAATTTAATAAAAAATGAATGGCTATAATTGGTCCATTGAATTTTTGATAAATATTGGATCTTCATTGATCTTAACTTTTTACTTTGCATATGTTCTACCATTCTCTTTAAACTATATATAATTTGAAGACTGAATGATATAAAAACATTTCTAGCTATACACATATTTGGAGGTTTCTCTATAAAATTGTGTAGGATATTTTACGAGGTTATAAATAGCGTGAGGCGTGATGCGGTGGTATGGCTAAGCCTCACGCTTTAGGAGCCATAACGAGTTATGGCGTTTTTTAAGGCGTGACTTAAAGCGGCACATAATATGAAAAAATTTATAAATTTATATATTTATATAATATTTCAAATATATTGAGTTTACAAAAAATGTCATACATATGGAAAAAAGTCAAGAAACTATCTTTGCATGTAATCTTTTTTCATTTCTATAAAAAAACGATTTTTATCGAAATTGAATTCAAAAAAGCTTCCACGCATCATGCCTTGTCACGCCTTCTCACGTTTTTTCACTTCTCATATCACGTCAAGCCTAAAGCCTACGCCTTGGTCTATTGCGTAGCGTGGATGTCACGCCTCACACCTTTGCGAGGCCTTAATGGTGTCATGGCGTGCCTTTTAAAACATTGATATTTTATATCTACAAGATCACTATTCATCATGTTATTTGGTGAAGGCAAATTAATCTAGTATAAAATGATTGAAACGAGGTATTAGGCGGTTACGCGTTGCTGCGAAGCCTAATATCCGACAATTTTTATCTAATATTTATTTTTGATCTCAAAGTTACAATTTTACCATTTTCGTAAATTTCTAAATCTGAACCAAAGTTAAATAGATGCAAATTTTGAAAAGATATTTATTATGAATATAATGCTTTGTAGTGGTTCATTTTGAATGTCATCTATATATGTGTGGTATTTTAAATAAAACAAATTATATCTAGTATATATATATATCTTATGAATATACTTGAAGTCCGTTGAAATAAACTAAACAACTATGGTTAAAAATCTAGTTATCTTTGAAAATTTGCATCCTCGGTTAATGCATCGAGATAGAGATCGAACAAAAGCGTCTTTGAATATTCCTCATTTTCCACTCTAAATGTAAAGCAAGAGCAATATAGTTCTCTAACTTTGAATGCATAAGGAAAAATAATTCAAGCTTCCAGAAATCATTTAGATAGATGATGATGTGACAACCGGAAATTTTGGATTAACATTTATTATAAACTTAAACGTTTTACTTTGATCACGTGAATACTTGATTTAACTTATAACCGTGAGGTTATCCCGCGTACAACGAGAAACAACTTTGAACGTATCCCGACTCTAGACTAAGTTTAGTCTGCATATAACTAGTACATTATCATTCTTATGAGCATGATTTACAAATCATTTGCATACGGTTTTACAAACGTTACGTAAATCTTTCTAAACTTGCACTATATTGAAACGCCCCTTTTTCGACTCTAAATTTGACCAAAAATTAATTTTTTTTGCTCAAACGCATGACCTTATGTCCCTTTTTAATAATCTGACCAAAATACATGACCATTCAACTCTTGAAAGTACCATTAACATAAAATAGACTCAAATAGCTTTCCAGCGATATAAATCACGCCTTCTAACTCTTTACGGTTTAGTTTTTACGACTAAAACAAGAATAACCAAAAACTATGACCATCAGACATGGATACGCCGTATCCACCCTAAACCTTCAATACGCCGTATCCACAAGATGGATACGCCGTATTGGGCCATCAAACTCAGAACCAGCAGAAACATATGTAGAAAAGCCCTTTTTGACCAAAAACACTACTTCATTAACCCGAAACTTCACAAGACTTTCCAGAAACCATCAACATATCATATAACTTCATTTTCTTAAATATTCATTGTCTAAATGACCCATAAACATATACATTACGGGGTTTTCCAAACACCCGTTTTGACCCGTCTGCATACTCTATAACACATATCCATAACAAACGACTTTAACACATTTCAAACTCACGTTTACATGATAATTGAAACTTGACGACATTAATAACAAACCATTTATGACACTTGGGGGTTCAACCTTGATTTGAGCTTGGTATCTAGTGCTAAGCTCCTACGCACATCTTCATTTATATCTAATCCTTGCTTCCAAATCTTGGGCCCTACTTATTAAGGCCTTACCTTCTTCACTTGAACCTACAAAACATTTAAACAACTAAACTGTAAGTACGAGGCTAGTAAGTAAACGGCAATATCATGCTACCATACTTCATTTACAGAATTATGTATCAATAATTATCAACATACATCCACAAGGACATTCATACCATTACTTACACAATCCACATAATCATCACTCTAAAATCACTTCCATAGCTAGTTATGCCAAACTAACCTTATGCACTATCTACTAACACATTGAGATCAACCATTAAAATCTTAACAAGAGCCACATAACACATAATGTGAATAAATTCATATAATAACACATAATGACCGGTTTACTTACCTTGAATCCATGCTAATAAAATAAAGCATCATCACCATCATTACTTGACTCCTGGTCAATAATCATCATAAACCATAAAAATCTCATTAAGCCAAAACAAGAGTTTATAAAACCCATCTACATATCCTTAACCACTAATTAACACCATATGATCTATACTATGATCATATAAACAAAACCCCCAAAATCAACTCTAATTTACAAATAAAAGGTGTTCTTAATTCATCCATAACCATAATCAAATCCTTTTAATTATTATATGATCACTTTATAATTATAACCCAAAATCACTACTTTGTTCTTAAACTATTAAATTATCTTAGCCCAAATTCATAAACACTTTAATTCTTGCTTTAGAAACATAATTACCTAAAACTCTCAATTTTGGGTATATTAACCATAACTCATAATTCACTAATTAAACTCAAGATATGGACTTACCTTACTCTGTATAAGATTCTTGCTTATTGTACTTAACTACCTTGATTAAGACCTTATTCTTTCTTTAAATAATCATTTCAAGCTATCCATGTTTCCTCTTTCTTTCTTGTATCACACCAGACACTTCATACTGAACAATATGAGGAGTTGTCTTGTTTGATTCCTTCCTAGTGTGTAGAAGTCTGCAATGTGGGTTTATTATGAGTTAATTACAGTTTGGCATATTATTCGATATGTGACTTTTGGTCCTACAAGTCCTTCCTCTTCATAATTGTGCCACATTATATTCTCTACTGCATTATTACATTATGGTTTGAACGTTAAAACCGATACGCACAGATGTATCCTACCATGGATACGCGTAACTTCACCATGCTAGGCCACATACATAATACTCTGTATTTATAAATCTGGATATGCCATATCCAGTCTTATATCAATCCGTTGTATTCACACTTACCAATACTCCGTATTGGTTCTGATAGAAAGATGCGTAAGTCCCTTGGCACATTTAGGCTACTAAAGTCATGGTCAAACTTACCTAATGGCCTTTTCGTAATTAAAACGCTTAAAACCCGGTTTTAGGGTGTTACAAATCTACCTTCTTATTTAGATTTCGTCCCTAAAATCCCTTCGTATAATACTAACTAAACTTGGTCACACTTTAATCCTCATTCCATTTTAGCATTCTTAAACATATACTCAACTAGTTGCATTAACCTATATTGTTTTGCAACTCTAGCCATGCTATAACACCTCTAATTACCCTTAACTCGTTTTACTTCTCGCTTATTTTTATCACATTTACACTCTTTCTAATGAAAAACTTCAATTAGGTGACATTTACCATTTCCAATTCTATCATTTTAGTTAACTCATTTCTTACTTAACGCTCTTACGTAGTGTTTGGTATGTTGTAATCAAAGGGGGAATGGAAAAGATTATTACGATGGAATGAAACATTGTTGTTTGTTTACATTTATGGAATGTAATGATTCATTATAAGGAATGACCCATTACACCAAAACCATTCCTTAGGGGGCCCCTACTTTTTTTTTCATTCCATCTTGTAATGGAATCAAATTACATAAAACTCTACTATTAACTAACATACTAAATTAACTTTTTATCATTAATGGGACATTTTAGTCTTTTTATCATCATTCCATTACGTCTTATCATCCAAACCAAACATGATTAATAATGGTAATGAATCATTACATTCCACCATTTATTCCATTATGTCGGTTATTCCATTCATTAGACATTTCATTCCGTCATACCAAACGAACCCTTAATTACCTTATTCTACATTTTCAATCAAGGACTATATGTCCCTTGAGATATTGCATTATCCTAACTTAACGTAAGTCAAACATTAGTTAATACTTTCATATTTACCGTAGCCATCTTAACATTCCTTTTCTCGTTTCCATTATAACACTTTGCTTTCTTTACTTCTTTTTAGTTAATTTTTGTTAAGGACTATAAGTCACTTGAGAAAATTCAATACTTTGACTATTACCTTCCAAATTCACATTAGGGTGTTAATAATACTTAGGACCACCATAGTCATTACACCATGCCATAAGGCATACTATAACTTCAATTCAAACTTTTATCATTCGACCTATACTCTTAACATCTAAAACTTAGCTTTCTCCTAAAGTCTCTAGCAAAAGTCGAACTCAAATTCTTATTTCGCCTATCTTATTTTTTCTACGACGTCTAACTAATTTTAGACCCTCATTTTCTACTTCATTAATCCCACTCATGCTATGCCGAGAACACATAAGCCCACTCATCTATACTTCTTTATTTACATTGATAAGCGTCCCAATCAGTGCAAATAAGGAAATATAAACTTATGGTTCGGTGATGCATAATTTTTTTATTTAAATGAAGAGGCGTCCCAATCCATTTAAATAAGGAGATTATGAATCATCCTACGTATACACTTTTGACATAGCACTCCAACTACTATTACATACTTTACTTTCAACTTTTTTTTCTTCATATTTTACATTTATCGACCCTTATTCTTTCACTTTTCTCCACGTTACATTTTTACCCCTTTTAGCCTTGGATCCAGATCATTATCACATTCCCTTTAAGGGACTTTAACCGTACCCTTGCGGTACCATTAACATTCACTTTACACTTTAGCAAGTTTGGTCATCCCAGATGATACCATTATATTCATCATTAACATTCTTAGGCTATACCGAAGGATACCATTACTTTTCACACTGGATCCAAGCTAAGTTTAAATTTATCATTCTTTACCCCTTTTGTCATTTACGTACTTTTCTAATTATATACTTTTTATTGCCTTATGCAATTCTAACTCACACTTTATCATCTTTCATTATATTTTACAAGATTCAATTGATACTTGTCTATCTCATATATTACATATTCATATGCATTTCCACATTGTATTTTTTTGTCAACCCCACGTTGACCTCATAATCAATTTTATACCAACACATCCTTTTAATTCATTAAACTTTTTCACGTATATAAACTTCACATTTGGTTTACTTTAAGACACACTCATTAATCCATTTTACTCATCATACATCCCCTTCATATATCTACATGATTCTATTCATTCTGTCACAACCGGCAATTTTTGAGATTTTAAGTCTCCGAAGACGAGTTTTAAACACTCGTTTCATACTCATTAGAGCATCTGCATCGTCATATCATCCACCACCTTGAAGATTATGTAAGTACGCGTATTGTATCAGAAATTATTAAGTAGGCTGATTTATAATCTCTTTATTTTAAAGGATTGTGACGCCTCTTCATTTAAATAAATAAAATGTAAATCACCGAACCATAAGTTTATCAATTCATTATTTACATAAATTGGGACGCTTCTTTATGTAAATAATAAATAATAAATGAGTGGGCTTAATGGTATCCAATATGACACGAGTATGAACTCAAACCCGATAATCACCGGAATCCGTTAAAAAAATCTAGAAACGCGATCGTGTCTTACCGCTCAGCAGAATCTTAAGGCCTCACTCGAACTACCTCATCCCATTCTTAAGTTATTACTTTTTCCGTTACAAATCCTTACGATCATGAACTATTTGTAGAGCTAACCGACTTGTGCATTCTTGAGCTAATGAATTTTATTCATCCTCGAACTAACGACTGCGTGCAATATTCTGCCACCTATCGCATAAGATTTCTCACGAACTCCTCCCATTCGTTGACTTTTATTTTGGGGATATTGTTTCTCAAAATGTCATCAGTCTCCATATCCCATCACCGTTTGTTATAGTTATTGTTGCTATGTATTCTTATAATTTTGATTCGTGACTCCATATGTTTGTGCTATGATTTTCAAATTATTAAAATGAATAACTAGTTTAATAAAGATTTTTGATGATTGCATATGTATAAATTTGTTCTTGTTGAGAGTATGCGAGATTGTGAGTTGCAACAAAGATAGCGATGAGGTTAGGCTTGAATTATAGTGAATTTGGTTGATTAGTTTTGGCGCAAAGAATTTTGGATAGTTTGGAAAAATATGACGGTGTTATGGTCAAGTCCATGGGTGATTTATAAAAATATAGTTGTTGGTCCGAGTTTTAAATGAGGGTAAACAGACGTTTAAAAATGTTTCGAATGGTTTATTAAGTGCCGAAAGTCCTTGAAAATATTTGTGGAACTTCTTAATATTAAAACGAAGGTTTAGAAATATTCTAAAAATGATAAGTCGTTGCCGTTGGTCATAAAGTCATTTGTGTTGGCGTTTCTAAATATAGCAAGTTTTATTATATAGTTTAGCGAGCTAAGATTTTTGTAGACGCTAGGTTATCACTAGTTTGTTTTTGAAATATGGAGACGATTAATTTGGGAACGCTTATTAACGTCCCGAAATAAAACTTTCTAAAATGGAATTTCTATAAAATATTAACTTTTCGTAGAACGTCATACATCTTCATAAACTAAATAAGTTCGTAAAAAAATAACCATTTTTGTTGACTAAACTAAAGCACAAACATATATGGTTGTCTATTTCGTTATTAAATGATGTGTGCAACGTTTCCTTATTATTATTATTTTTCGTTCTATGACGCGTCTATTTATTAGGTCGCGGTTAGAACCGTTTGGTTATACTTTAATTGCATCGTTTGCTTACGGTAGGTTGACTCATGATTCATCCTCGTGCTTCTTAAGTAAGTTGAATACTTACATCCTTTAGCCTTGTCCGATATTAATCATCGATCCTTACCGATATCTCTGCCCTGAAACATTTAAACCCTTATATAGATATACCCATGAGTCTACACCTTCTCCTTTGATGTTTTCATCGTTAATGATATTTTACTGAAATACTTATTCTAATGGATTAAATATCCTGGTCAAACCTAGCCAAAATTTATGTATATAAGAAGTGTCGAAACATCAAATTTTGCTGAATAAAGTTATCAACGTCATGTTCAAAACTGGTTTAGTAAATCTTAAATCTCTTCTTGGTCACAAAATCGGTTAACTTAAATCGAATTCCGGGACGGGATTCCTTTAAGGGGTAGGTAATGTCACAACCGGCAATTTTCGAGATTTTAAATGACTATTTTACCCTTTGACTTTTTGGGTCCGATTTGACTTTTTGACCTTTTACGGACACATAAAAACAATTATCGCGTAATCGGTAATTTTTTGAAACGTATTTAAATAATAAATCATAATTATTATTATTATCTCTCATTTACAAATTTATTTTCCAAACTTATTTGACTTGAAAACGAGAAGATACATGTTATTCATAAGTTGACCTATAAAAACGATCCGCCAAAATGAGTTATTGACTATGGGGTATACTAGCGTTAGTCATAAAACGCCATTCCTGACAACTTTTCAGTTTTACCCGAGACACGAAACCAAGCAGAAAATGACTTAAATAGCCTCGCAAAGTTTTGAATACCGCACGCAACGCGTACCGACACAAGAATAATTAAATTTATATTAATTATCACTTTTTATTTAATAAAAATATTTAATAAATTATTTTACATTTTTTTTCAAAAACGTTTGTTTAAAAACGCGAATGCTCAAATAAAAGTTTTATTTTTACGGACAACGCTTACCCATGATACCCAAATAAATTTTATAAAAACATTAATAAAATATAGTCAAGTAAATACTCGTTTTCATAGGAAAAATCATTTGGAACGCAATGGCGCAACTTTCGTGTTTTAATTCAACCATTAACTAGCCTAAATGAGACCAGAACCATTATTTAACAAAAGTTACACTTTTGGTCCCTGTGAAAATATTTTCACCACTTACCCTAAACTATGTTACATGTGCCACATTGTTTTATAGGTTTCTAGTATATATATGTAACCCATTAGGGTATACATTCATTTTATCAAACCCTAGCACACACTCCTCCCCTCATAAAGTTTTCCGGTGCCTCCTTTTTCTTCCGGCCAGATCTCGGCCATTTTCCGACCAACTGCCGCCACCACAGCGGGTGCTCCACGCCATCACCACCACATATCCATCACCCCGCTGCCACACCACCTTTGAACCACCCACCTTGGATGTCTCTCCCCAGCCGCCACCAACTCCACCACGACACCACCCCATCTCCACCATATCATCTCCCCTTCGCCACCATCTTTACGCCACGCACCTCCCACAACAGCCGCGTCACCATCTCCTCTCTACGCCACCTCCACCAGCCGCACCATCATCACCACGGCTGCCCCACCATTGTGACCTCCACCAACAGCAGTCGCCACCGTCACCATCATCTCCATCATCGTCACCACCTCGTCACCCCCATCACTACATCATCTCGTCTCCACCAACATCATCCGAACCACCTCAACACCATCGTCATCTTCATTAGCCGTCAACCGCCACCCCACCGCGGCTCAGCCGCCAACTGAAACCCTCACCACCTTCACCTCTATTTCTATATTTTCCAAGTTTCGTTGGTTATATTTTGTTGTTGTTATTTAAGTTGGTTTTCTTAACACCTAAAAGGGTGTGTCTGGTTTTTATAACCCGTAAAGGGTGTTTGTTTTTGCATTTTAACGACCCAAATAGGGTGTTTGTTTCTGTAGTAAACTGCTAAAGGGGGCGTTTGGCTTAACAGTTGCACCATTAGGGTGCGTTTGGGTTTATAAAAACCCCAAACAAGGGTGTTTGGTTTTGGGCAGCCCATAAGGGGTGTTTGTTTCGCTGTTTAGTAACCCTTTAGGGTGTGTTTGGGACAGCAACCCCTAATAAGGGTGCATTTGGGACAGCAGCCCCAATAAGGGGTGTGTTTAGTTTTGCTATATTTTGTTATTTGTTTGATTTTGTTAGATATATATATAGAAACACGTGGGTAATTTGTAACATGGATTGATTAAAAAGTGAAAAATATTGAATTTTATAAAAATGGGAAACGTTGTATAAACAAATAGGTCATGCCGAATTTTATAAAAATTTCTATACTTAGTAATTTTCACTTAAATTTCTATTATCTTAAAAACCCGATAAAATGACAAAGTTATATAGTTTTAAGGTTATTTATTCGTAATGATACAATAAACCCGACAAATAAACGAAAACTATACTTTTATAAACAAGGCAACTAGTTGGTTAAAACGCGTAACGAAATCTTAAATTATAAAATATTATTTTATAATTCCCGACTAATAGACAAAATAATAACTTTTGTAAAAACTTTGAAAACGTTATTTATCTAATTCGTAACTTTAGAAACATGCGTTTACTTTTATACAAAAACTTTTATTAATTAAATTGGTGATTTCCGAACACGTGTCGAATTATATTATTACAATTATTTTCTCACGTTTCTTATATAATACATGTAAATTATTAAACTACGACTTATTCTTTTGGTGGTTTGTCTATATTATATAATTCACCATATGAATTATATAATTGTTCATTTTTCATATGTAATATATACGGAATATATTACATACTTTTTGTTTACTTTTTGATTTATTTTATTTAACCAACCACCAAACTCTTACAACTTGAAACCTCAATCCTTTATCAACGTGTCGCGTTGATGTACTCATCCATCAGAAAACCCAAATTCATGATCATAAGCTAGTGGGACTTAACCGTTATGTTAAGCCGCATCTTCTGGTCGAGCCGTTCTAGATTTCGTCGTGCTTTGCTTATTATTTGCATTTCTGCTAATTGTTATGCAACTTCGAGGTGAGTTCATAGCCCCATGTTTTACTTGTTTTATATTTACCTTATAACTTTTGGGGTGAGAACATGCTCGTTACAAACTTGTTTACTCTAATGATTTCAAACTTTTATATCTTTGTTTACAAACTCGGTTACTCGATTGATATCACACTATTTCTACTTATGGATTTAAGTACTTAAAGCTTTTTATGAATACAATGGTTATTTCTTCATTGGACACAAGTTTTTTTAGTTATCATCTCCTGTTTACGTGTTGCCTAAGTAGCAATTAGACCACTTTCTTGCCTGAAACTATCATGAACCGTTAATTATGGTACAACCAATTGGATTGGTCTCAGTAAGCGTGAGTGTTATAAATAGATCTATTGGGACTAATTATCCCTATCCGGGTGAGTAGCACTCAATACCCATGGGGCTCCCGATAAACGGATACATAACATGTCGGAAAACTTTGGGGGTGCCTTGGTCGGACACCTGTAGGGCAAAAATCATTATCTAGCATATTGCGTGCATCACTACATTTAGCTTCGGTGTCATGAGCTTAGCGCAACAGTAAATACTTTTATGTGAAGTTGTATTTATTATAACGGTCACATATGTTTTATAACTTGTGGTCCACACTACTTTTGGTTAAACATTTCCAATTACTAAATACTTTTCATAATACTGTGAGTGAAGCAGTATTCACTAAACGTTTTTTATCCTCATAAATGTTTTACTTAAACCTATGAATTCACCAACTTTATGTTGACCGTTTTTAGCATGTCTTTCTCAGGTGATTAGCTTTGGAACTTCTTGATTGCTATGTGGAGTCTACGTGCAGTATGATATCATCTTCTAAGACTTTATTTCTCTTTCATTACTCGGTGGTTTCATCCGTTGTTCCCCCTTCTTTTGAAAACCTAATTATGCTTCCGCTACATTTTTTTATGCTTCCGCAAATGTTTAATTTCTTTTGAATCTTGTAAAACTTATCTATTTTTAAACAATGCAACGAGTTATGATTTTCAAAACGTCCATTAGTGGTCTTTCTCTCGTGCCTTGTGTTCGAAATATGATAACGTCACGCCTCCGGACACGTATTCTGTCCAGGCCCCGTCTGGGGGTGTGACAGGACCAGCAATGGCTTGGTGTGGGGGAATTTGATGTGTGCTAAAACACACATCGTTTATAACCCAGAAAACACTATAAATCGGACTAAAAATACTAAAATATTGATAATTATCTTGCAAATATGTTTGTTTGGTTTTTTTTTTGTCTTACAGGTATTAAAGATTGAAAATGGAGCAAAAACGAGAATTATCAGGCTCGATTTGATCAAGTTTAATTATTATTCGAAGCCAAGACGAAGTCATAAAATTTCCTGAGTATGTCATTGGAAAGTGCAGGAAAATTCAAGTCCAACGGTGCCTTCATCTCTTATTGGGTCGGCCCAACGCCATTTATATGGTTCGGACTGACCTATACTTATTAAATGAACAAGCTTAAACACTTGTTAAATCCAGGCCCAAATGAATAGCTCAGCCCACGTTTGAGAGATGGACATGTCTCAGCCAATTGATGAAATTGTAAAGAATTCGGCCCAAGACCAAATGATATAACCGGCCCAATGTTAAATGAGAATAGAAATGATTCTAGGCCCAGTAATGAATTACAAGACAAAAGGCCCAAGTTAAATTGAGTATTCAAAGTTTTGAAGAATGTATCTAGTCATGCAAAACTGGCGAGTGCAATTCACCCCTCTAAATTAAATCAAAGTAGAGCGTGAAGGCTCCCACTCTCACTACACTAGCTCCTTTAGTCCATAATGCCAACATCTTGCAGCAATTGTAAAGGGCCAGATTTTGCAGTATAAGAGGAATGTGTGTATGAAGATAGGGTGCGTTTGTACCTCACGTAACCCCTAAATAATTCAAACTCCATCACGTGTCGCTTCACTCAATGTTTTTCATCCTCCCAAATTCCTACACGTGGCTTGAGTAAATCTATGAATTTGAATTGTTTTTGTGGTTCACATTTGGAGCGGGTACGAGATGCTTATAATGAACGCATTAAAAGTGACACGTGGTCTCCCATTACTTGTGGATAAATAGATATTTTGCTGGCAAGCCCACGTGGCACTCCAACATTGGTGGATCTGAATTTTGAGTGTACAAGGTTGTTATCAAGCCAATGATTGGCGTATTATTAAAGCAATCATCCAGTAGAGAGATGACTATTTTACCTCGTTCCTTAGGCTCTTATTGGCTGATCTACTGAAAGGACGATTTTACCGACCCATTCACTTTTGATTACTAACATGGGTTCGTCCCTACAATTCTGCGCCTGCAGGCATGTGATTATTTAGAATTTTAGTTATTAAAAAATTAGTGTAGGAGTAAGTGTAGCTGATTTTTTATGTCTTGCGCTTATTAAACTTTTGTAAAGCTTTTTATTAAGCTTATTAGCTTTTAGTAATTGGATCTCTTTCAGCTTATTATTGAAGATGTTTTGAAGATTGAAGTGCTTATTTTCTTTAGGTGAGTATTTTTCTTACCTTTCTTTTCTTTTTCTCTAGCTTATTTTCGAATAAGCTAGCTTATTGGCTTATTGTTGCTTCTAGCTTTCTCCTAGCTTATTTCTTACTTCAAATAAGCCTTCTTTTAGCTTATTAGATTTAGATCTATGCTCATATTATCTAAATAAGCTTTTGCTTATTTCATTTTGTCTTATTGTTTTGTAGCTTATTTATAGCTTATTCGATCGGGCTTATTTCATATATTTTCTTTCTAAAGCTTTTCAAATAAGCTCATTTAGCTTATTTTGGTTGGCTTATTTTTTCAAGCTTATGTCTAATACTTATTTTTCCAAAACCTTTTAATTTAGTTTATATTTTTTTTAGTTTTATTGAAATAGCTTAATCATTTAGATCTAGTAGCTTTTAGCTTTTCTATTTCAAAATACTTAATATTTTGGAGTTTTCGCTTATAGCTTATTTATCCTAATCTCTTGTTTTCTTATCTTATCTCCTATTTCATCCTTCCATCACCTAAGGCCAGAGCTTAAGGGTCTTATAAGGTTGATAAATAGATAAAGTTTTGATCTTTATGGTTTTTATGGAAGTAATTAGTAGATAAAGTTGACACCTTTATTTGCTAATTAGTGAAGTAGAAGCTTTTTAAGTGATAAGCTTATTTGTTTATTAAGTTTGTAAGATCGGGTGGTTTTATGTCATTTTGGTTCATCATTCGGTTTTTTCCTCTTTCCCTTTTTAATTCTAGTAGTTTAGAATTATTTAGCTTATTATGTTTATGTTTGATATTATGATTGTTGCTAGCTTAATTGTTATGATTAGTGAGTAGTTCATTAGTGCTTGCTAAGTGATTAGTGGATTGGAAATTAAGTGTGATTGTAAAAAAGTTTGTTAATTAATAATCTTTGATTATTTAGATTTGTAGTTTGAATGTTTTAAAGGGCAAAATCTGGAAAAATAGTCAAACGACACATCTAGTAATTAATATCTTTTAAAGAGACTTTTGTCAAAATAAACTAACGTTGTAAGATAATTATCTTTTCTAAGGAAATTAATTCGTTAAGTAAAACATTAATTCACACTTGAAGAACTTTCCACGTCACTTAGCAAGCATATCTTTTTATATAGTTCTTTTCATTTAATTGCTTTGCTTATTTGTTAATTAGTATAATCTAGTTTAGTATTATTATATATTTAGTTCAAAACCAAAATAAAAAATATTTGTCATTCAAGCATCAAACGAAACATTCTTGTGAATTTCAAATTCATCTCTTGTTGGGACACGACATCCAGAGGATCGATTATTACTTTTTCTAAAGTAATTTTTATCCAACGTGATTACTATATTATATTACTCGACTAGTCTTTCGGGACGAATCAGTAATATAGTTGTCTCATCTGAGAAACTATGAAATTAATTCACCATACACTATGGTAGTTAATATTATCAATGTTGACACAACACATCAACCTTAAGTCCGAGATATTATACTTAGCAACACTTTGCTATTATATAATGGATTATGTGCCTAATATGTGTAAAATATCCAAGAAGGATAAAAAGGCACATTGAAGTAGGATTGATGACTTGGAACACTAATCCGAAATCCTAAGTTTTTAATTTGTAACACAATGAAAATAAAGTTATCATTTCCAAATACAATGAAAGTATTATGCATGGACAATCTTTGGTGCATGAATGCATACTTCTAGGAACTAGTTTGTGTAACTTGATTATCAAATCTGAACCAAATACTAATCTAATCTTAACTAAAATCTCAATTCACCAAGGCATAGTTATCGTCCCAATAGAGTACTTTCCTTACAACAGGCATAACTACCTTAAAACTTTAAGAATTCAAAAGTACCAAGTCTAATCACTCAAAAGCTACTTTTTAGATCTAACTCAAATTTCACAACTATAAAATGATATCAAATTTAATCACTCTCGTCATCACTACAATCACCACTACTTAATAATGGTGCTTCCGAACAACTAAGTTATCTCTCCAAAAAGTGTGCTTGATGATAAGGCACTTGAAGACTCAAGCAGTGACTCGGATTTTGATGTAAATTTGTATTTTAATAATGAAGAAGATAATGTTAATGATGTGGTCATTCCTCAAACTCTAAGCGAGGAAGTAAAAACTAGGATATAAAACACTAGGATCCCTCCTTCTCTAATAAGAGGGATAGGGGATGATAGGATTTAGGATAATGTAGGGAATTCCCCAAGCCCAAATCACATTGAGCGTGGCTACTCCATTTGTTATGAAAACACAACAAATATGATCAACTCAATCAAATATCTCAGGGAAGAAAATACGGATATTCTCTCCTCCATCAATGAAGCAATTAAACTCATGCTAACTATAACTACCAACATGAGTTGTGTTGTTGAGAATGATATTAGAAAGGAATAATCAAAGGATAACCTTAGGGAATAGGATACTTTAAAAGTATGTAATATGGCTATAGTCTCAATCAAATGTTCAACTTATGTAAAACCTATATGGTTCTTAATAAAATATGCTTTGCTTGTGTGTTTACTACCTTTAGCTTGCTCAACAGAAAGTATTTTGAGTCATGGATATCTATACATATAAATTTTAAAATATGTATATGAATATATGCAACAATGTACAAAGTCACAATAATCCATATTTGTACTTATTTATGTTTCCAAGATTCCAGATGGTAAGCTAACCCATATTGGACTTGCACATGTGTATATGTTTGTTGCTTGTGTTGTTTTATGTTTATTTGTTGCTAGATATGTTAGGTCGAATGAATATTGAATCACATGATATTGTATTCGGTTAAGCTTGAGAGAGTAAGAGAGGAAGGAAAGTTTCACAATTTTCAAATTTTATAAAAGAAAAGAGAAATGGGAGGAAAAGTAAGATTACAAGCCTTAACCTTCCCATGAGATGAGAAGGGGTATTTATAGAGTGCTAATCACTCTCCTTTATTTCCCTCTAATTGCTAATTAGTCCCTATTCTTTGGTAAGTAAGCTATTTTTCACTTTAAGCTTACTTAACCTTATTACAAGATTATCTATTACTTATAAAATAAAGTCTAATATTTCTAAATTAAATAAACCACTTAAAGTATCATAATTGACACTTTTTCAATCCTAACAATCTCCCCCCTAAGGGTTGATTATTCTGGCCGATCCCTTCTTGATGCAAGTGGTCTTTCATTCATGTACATTTCCTAGCGTCTCATTTGATCATGATGCTTTAAGCGTTCTTCAATGTCTTCTTTATAGAATCTTAAGTATTCAGCATCTGCATCGCTGGGACTTAGGTTTGCATATCCATACTGTGAAGATCGTTTAAGCCTATCTAGGATATGTTTTACAGATAATATAAATATGCAGCGGAATAATAAAGAACAGTATATTATCAAACAAGGTTTTATGATTACACGTTTCCACCAAGCCTTAATATTATTTAATCAGAATAATACAGTTACTTATCTCTAACAGTAACAGGGATCAAGGAAAACCTTAATTACCTTGAGGCTACATCACCACTATACACGTCTACATCTCAAACTCTTGCACACACACACATGTTTTTCTGTGTACACACACTTTTCTGGATACTAAAACTATGTGTCTATGATCTCTTTATATAGAGAGATCATGACTTACAAATAAAGTTAACATAAAGATATAAACAAGTAAATCTTTTAAACATTAAGAAATATCTTCTGTTATCTTTATCTTCTTAAGAAGATCTTCCAGAATCTTCATATTTTGATATCTTTGACTAAATCTTCAATAATTATCCACCAGCTTGAAGAATTCTTTAATGATGATTTTGATCCTTTTGTTTCATTCTTTTATTTATTTTGTCTCATCAAATTTAGAATCCCAACAAGATGGTATTACCTCTTATTCATACTAATAATAAACTATAAACTAACTAATAAGCTAACTACTATACATACGCTTTGTTTGTGTGTCTAGACCATACTTCATCTTTATTGTACTTCCTCAGCTTATCCAAAACTCTCTTCAAAGTAGCATCACAAAACTTATGAATCTCCCTATGAATCATCACTCTTTTCCTTCTTGTTATTCTCGTAAATCATACCAGTTACAGGTTCAGAGGTGATGGAAAATAGTTTTTCTTTTTCAATACCAGGGAATGCGATTGATGGAGCAGTAAGGTTGACTTTTTGCTGATAACTATCCATGCCTAGCTGGAAATCATGAACTCTTTCCTAGATTATGGTACTTCTGATAAAGACGATCAATGACCCTAATAGCCCAGTTTCTTTATAGTCAACCACTTTACAATTTACAAATAGCAGATACAAATCTTCAATGTCATTTTTGTTAAGATATTTGTAATATGGTTCTGTAATTAGATCAATCTTTCCATTAGCTATTTTTGCTATGATCTCTGTAATGAACTTGTGCTCATGACCTAGTTCATACGAAGTTCTGATTACTTCAATGATCTTCAAATTTAAGTAAAGTCTTTCAGGATTTTCCCTTTACGCTTTCTGCCTTTTAATATGAAATTGCTTCACCCATATATTCTTCCAGTGTTCAACACTAAATCGAGCATAAGGATTAAACTTTCTAATGCATTTGTTTACCCATCTTGAAGTTTGTTCTTCCATATCATCATCAGGAAATGGAACTGCAGGAAACTTACACAATGACAAAATATACTTCCTTTGTCCTGAGTTACCATGCTTTAAATAGATTAGATCTTGATTCAATAGAGTCATTGGTAGAGCTTTTAGATATCTCTGGCAGCTGTGATAGACTAGAGTTGGTTTATGAGGAGTTGCCAGAGACAACCTTTCCTTCCTACTTTTCCAAACAATGTCATTCTTGAGATAGTTTTACATCTGATCTACATGTTATTGATGTTCTTCTCCTGAATTACATCTTTGTCTCAGCATATCATCAACAGCTTTCTTCAGTCGTGCTTCATCAATCTCTTATGATATTTCTTCTCATAAATCTTGTGACACTTCCTCTGTAGGAACTTCATCATCATCTATCCCAAAACTGTCCATCCAAGCATCAAATTAATCTAACTCTTCTTATGTACCTGAGCCTGACAGATTTGGATCTTGATTCATATCTTGCTCTGATAAAGATTCACCAACTGAGTATGTTCTATGTTCAAACATTTTCTGCTTCTTTGCACTATTCTCCCCCTCAGGATGAGCATCATCTTGATGGTCATCATGATCTTTAGGATGAATAGCAGCAGTTCTACACGGAGCAGCAGCAGGTGCAGACTTCTCAAACTTAATCTTCAAAGACCACCATATGGAAAAATCATTAGCACGCAACTGCTCATCATCCATCATCATTAAGTATAATTGATACTATAAATCTTGAGCGGTAGATGGAGGAGCTTGAGTTACTTGAGTTGGGTGGACATGAAGAATGTTGTTTGACATGTAATTCCTTAAGAATGTATCAACCTGCAGAGGAATAGTATTAGCAATGACATTATTAACCTGCGAAGTAATCTCAGCACGAAGATTCTCGCGTTCCTTTTGCATAACCTCATCAATCATGGCAGCTACATCAACTTGAGTCTTTTGTTTATCCAATAATAATCCTTTAGCAACATATAATGGGACAATTTTCTTTACAATTTCATTAACTCGATCACCAACCATTGCAGGAAGAGTTTCTTCCAAGGTCTTTTGTAGATGTTCAGCAAGCACATGAAAACTTTTCCTTGGCATGAAATATTTCTTCAGGTGTTCAAACATATAGCGATAATGTCCTCCTATCTACTGAATGAAAGTCTTGTACCGTTTGAACCTTCCAGCTTTGGGTTTTAGTGAAAATGATGATGGTGTAGGTTCAAAAACCGTCAATTCTTAGAGTTTCTCCTTATCCGAAGATGAAGGAGCATCTTGAGTAATGACTGTCAATTCCTGAAGTGTCTCCTTATCCGTAGATAAAGGAGAAATATGAGTCCTAATGGATCTATTAGGTGTGGGTGGGGGTGTATCCTTAGTCTCCTTTATACCATTTCCCTTCTATCGCCTTCTTAACTTAAACTCATCTCCAGCTAACTCTTCTTCTGCATCATCATTAGAAATAGTCACCATGATAGCCTTTTTCTCCACCTCTAGACTTTCCTTATCACTCCTAGGCTCTATCCTGGTGTCGGGATCTTCTTGATTGTTAAGAACATCATCCATAATTGCATCCACATCCACATTCTCAGCGCCATTGAGCAGTTGATCTAACTCCCCATCCACTATGTGCTCTTTAACTTTTCAACATTCTGTCGAGCTTCATAATCTTCAATACTTATTTGTGTGGTTATACTCATTTGGATTGTTTCAGCCAAATTAGTAGCATCTATCTCAGCAGCTGTTGGTATTGGTGTTTCTAGATCTTGTCGTCTTAGTGGTACGCGAAGTCTAATTACTGTTGACTTGCGTTGAGCACTGGATTCTCCTTTAGTAACTTCAGGGTTAGGTGTCCTAGGGATGCTAGTTAGCCTATGCGTTCTCTGGGCAGACTCAATCAGTTGTGACCAAGTCATAGAAACATCTACCTAAAATACTACATTATACATCTGATAATGTGCAGTAAGCTTCATTTCTTTAGTCAGCATCCATGCAGGAATCCTCATTCCTGTTCTTTCCTTATTCTTTCCAAAGTTGAAAATATTTTTAACAAGATCATCATCATTAAGGTTGTGATAATTGTCATGAACTCTTCTTGATATATCAGGATGCTCTGTCATGTAGTGATGAATAATAAGCTTTGTGAACCTTGGGTAAGGAATCAATGTTGCCGGATGTGTAAGAGAGTAGTATAATCCTTCTTATAGCATTTCAACATAATCCACATGCACATTATTAATGAAACCAATAGAGCATTTGCATAATTTGGAGTGGTGGTTGATCATGACTTGTAATTCAAGTAGTTAAGCATCTTGCAAAAATCTTGCATAGTGTTTGCCACGGCTATGAGAGTCCTTTTGACTTAACATTTGATGGTGACCTTAATATTAGAGAAAAGCCAAGAACATTTCGAAAGAATGAAACCATCTGGCCAAACATAGGAGCATCAACAAATCCAGCATAGTTGTTGTCTATAGCTTGTGGTAATTGGAATATCCGTCTGAAATCAACTACATTCATTGTGATCTCCTTAGTATCAAGAACGAAATTGAACCTGTACTTTGATCCATCTTCCTTCAAAGTATGCTAGAATTGAGACATGTCATGGTACTGACGCAGAAGCTGCTATACTTAATCTGAGTGGATGGTTGTTGAGAATGTCTGCAAGAATCTTGCTTTCATTAGGGCACTATGGATTTTCAAGATTAAACTTCTTGTTTGCATCCATGAGATCACAACGTTTATTGGTGGACACAGTTGATCTTGTGGGACATCTCTTTGTTGTTATGGTTGTGCCATGATGAATTCTAAATGAGTAACAATAAAATGTTAGATCAAAAACAATTCTCATGTAACATTTTTGTCTCTTTCCTCTCTGTCTGTTTTATATGTTCTGGAAAAAAAATTTGAGCATATTTTTTATCAGTTTGTTTCTCATATGCTTATTCTTGCTTTTACGAGCACATGCCATACATTTTATTCGCATTATTTTTTTGTTTTCACTTTTTATGTGTTCTGGCGATTCTTTTTCGAACATACTTTTTATTTGCTTTTTCGAGTATGGTTTTTGTCTGTCTTTCTGTTTAGAAATTTCTCATCAGAAAATCTTTGTGTAATGATACTCTTTCAAGAATTATAATGATAAACTCTAATTTTGAATAAGACTGGTTTGAGAAATTCAAGAGTTATCAATCATATTCTTTAAAACTTTGTTTGTGAAAGATACCATCTTGACATAATACAAAAAATGAGATTTTAACAAAAATCACACGTTCGATGTTCTTCAAATACTTGTTTTGAATAATATGACTAAAAAACAAAATTTTATTATACAATAATTGAATGGTCACTAAGAAACTACCACATTCTAAACTTTAGATAACGGTCAAAACCGGATGAAACTTATACCTTGTTAGAGTCAATAAGTATATACCACAATCAACTTATTCAGGAAACGTGAAACGGTCGAAACCGAACGTAACTTAGACCACATAAACAATTATGTATAGAAGAGTTTGACTCAAGCTATATTGTTCATTAAATCATTTACAGTTTGACTTGTCTTCTTTTGAAATCTTTTTGAAAAACTTTTTGTATTTTATAAAAGTTCATCCATATGTGATGCTTGATCTTTTTACAGACATTCGAGCTTTTCAACACCACTTTCAGACTATTAAGCAGTTATATAAAACATAATCACAACAACACACAATGAATCCATAAAGCCCAAAAGTTAGCCCAAATGTAACAACTTCTTAATTTCGACATAAATCATCGAAATTTGACCGTTTGACTTTGACCATATCGAAATTTGACTATTTGACCTATCAAAATTGACTATTTGACTTCTAATTTTATCAAAAATTGACCTTGACCATTTGACCTTTGACTTTGTCGAAATTTGACTTGTTATCGAAAAATGGTTTTTCTTGATGAAATTAGTCCAAGTTATCAAAAAATAATTTAGCATGTAAATCCACACAACAGTCATCAATAACATAGAACAATCATCTTTGTAGAGCCCTAATTAATTTCAATCATATCAAAATTTACAACACTTTATCGAAATTATCTGAACATGTCAAAAATGATCAAATGTGATCTTTTTGATGATTTTCTAGCAATTAACTCACACATATACTATATCTATCATCTACGAACACATATTAATAAGCAATTTCTAAAAGCCCCAATTTCGATAAACCCTAATTTTGTCGAAATTCATTTCGATGCCAAAAATCTCAAATCAATCACAATAAAGAGAGTGAAATCGACTTTATTCTTACATTTGTAAGAGAGGTTTAATCATAATCGTTATAAAAACTGAGATTATCCTCTATCGAAATTGCTAAACCCTCTCTTATCGAAATTGTGATGAGAATATAAAAAGAAAAATGAATTTTGATTTTCCGACTTTGTAACACCCCCATTTTGATAAATATAGCAGGAGAAGCTAATCTGAGTATTACTTCATAGTACAACAGTCATAATCATAGAAAACGACTCATAAAGAGACGTTTTAGAAAAAGATATTATCATTCATTTATTCATCAGAGTTTTTACAAATAGAGGTCCCAAAATCTACAGGAAAACATAAAGTTGAATGATAA
>BQNB010031612.1:0-53839 GCA_026074375.1 Tanacetum coccineum | reverse complement strand
TTTCAACTTGTCAATGTGAATCTTGTCAATGCTAGAAACCTAACTGTTAGGGCAAGGCCCTTCGGGTGCATGGTAGGAGTTGCAGGTGGTACACTTGGGCCAAGTACCTGTATTCTCTCTTCCTACAGGGTTTGCGGTAGAAGCAAAAACATATCCAGTCCTAGTCCTCTTATTATCATCCCTAACATTCTTATCCTTGCTAGGTTCCCCCACATTTCATCTTTTCTCAACCTCGTCAATGCTAGAAACCCAACTGTTAAGGCATGCTATGAGTGTGGTAGTACCGACCATGTAAGGTCAGCTTGTCCTAGATTGAATAGGGCACAAGGACCAGAAGAAAATCATCCAAACCAACTTGCTACTAATAACGGGGGTCAGGGTTATGGAAACCAAGGGAACCAGGCTAGGGGTAGGGCATTCATGTTGGGAGCAGAGGAAGCTCGCCAGGATCCGAACATTATAACAGGTACGTTTACTTTGAACAATCATTTTGCCACTACCTTATTTGACTCTGGTGTCGACTATAGTTTTGTTTCCACTACTTTCATACCTCTGTTAGGCTTAGAGCCCAGTGAATTAGGTTTCAAATATGAGATCGAGATAGGTAGTGGGCATCTAGTAGAGATTGATAAGGTTATTAAGGGTTGCCAAATAGAAATCGAGGGTCATGTCTTTGACATCGATTTGATACCTTTGGGGCATGGGAGTTTTGATGTGATTATAGGTATGGACTGGTTGTCTAATTATAAGGCTGAAATAATTTGTCATGAGAAGATAGTGAGGATACCACTACCGAAAGGCAAGGTGCTTAGAGTAGTAGGAGAGATACCGGAAGAGAAAGCAAAACTTTTGATGAGTGCTAAGGCTAGTGATAAGAAACAAGAAGAGATCGTTGTGGTTAGAGATTTTCCCTAGGTGTTTTCGGATGATTTTCTGGATTACTGCCTCTTTGGGAAATTAAGTTTCGGATTGAGTTAACCCCTGGAGCAACGCCGGTAGCAAAGTCTCCTTATCGTTTGGCACCTTCTAAATTAGAGGAGTTGTCGGGACAACTCAAGGAACTGTTTTCATTTTTTTTATATGTTTTTTTTTTTGACAAGTTCGTCGCCTTGGGTGTGTCGTGTATTGTTTGTGAGAAAAGGATGGTTCTTTTAGGATGTGTATTGATTATAGAGAGTTGAACAAGTTGACTGTTAAGGACATCGTTCAACACTTCCTGAATTTGATGATCTATTTGATCAACTGAAGGGTCGCAGTTTTTCTTGAAGATAGATCTTAGGTCTGGATACCATCAACTGAGAGTGCATGAGGATGACATTCTAAATACTGCGTTTAGAACTCGTTATGGACATTTCGAGTTCACTATAATGCCTTTTGGTCTGACTAATACACCAGCAATGTTTATGGATTTGATGAATAGAGTTTGTAGGCCGTATCTTGATAAGTTTGTGATAGTGTTTATAGATGATATCTTAATCTACTCTAAGACTCAAGAGGAGCATTTAGAATACTTAAGGTTAGTCTTGGAACTGTTAAAAAGGGAGAAACTATATGCTAAGTTTTCTAAGTAGGAATTCTGGCTTAGAGAAGTGCAGTTTCTTGGGCATGTGATAAATGGTAATGAGATTCATATAGACCTTAGTAAGATTGAAGCTGTTAAGAATTAGAAAGCCCCTAGAACTCCGACTAAGGTTCGTTCGTTCTTAGGATTGGCTGGATATTACCGTAGGTTCATTGAGAACTTTTATAAGATAGCTAAGTCTCTTACTATCTTGACTCAGAAGTGTAAGACTTTTGATTGGGGTGAGGAACAAGAATTGGCATTTCAAACCTTGAAGGATAAGTTGTGTAATGCGCCTGTTCTAGCTCTCCCCAATGGACTGAAAGACTTTGTGGTATACTATGATGCATCCGGGATAGGACTAGGTTGTGTGTTAATGCAAAGAGGTAAGGTGATAGCCTATGCGTCTAGGCAGTTGAAAATTCATGAGAAGAATTATACTACCCATGATTTAGAGTTGGGTGCGGTCGTGTTTGCACTTAAGATCTAGAGACATTATCTGTATGGGACAAAGAGTGTCATCTATATTAATCATAAGAGTCTTCATCATATCTTTAGTCAGAAAGAGTTGAATATGCGACAGCGTCACTGGATAGTGTTGTTTAGTGATTATGACTATGAAATTCGCTACCACCTTGGTAAGGCAAATGTGATAGCTGATGCCCTAAGTAGGAAGGAAAGAGTAAAGCCTAAGAGAGTTAGAGCTATGAATATGACCCTTCAGTCGAGTATCAAGGATGGGATACTAGCGGCTCAGAAGGAGTCTGTGGATGAGTTTGTAGGATTGCAGAAAGGTTTGGATGAGATGATAAAACAGAGAAGTGATGGGACTTTGTACTACCTGGATCAAATATGGGTACCTTTAAAGGGTGAGGTGAGAACCCTGATAATAGATGAAGCTCATAAGCCGAAGTACTTTGTACACCCAGGAGCTGATAAGATGTATTATGATTTGAGAGATAGGTATTGGTGGCCTAGAGTAGAAAAGGACATAGCTGAGTATGTTAGTAAGTGTTTGACTTGTCTGAAGGCTAAGGCTAAGCATCAAAGGCCATATGGCTTGCTCCAGCAACTTGAGAATCTTGTATGGAAATGGGAAGGAATAGCTATGGATTTTGTGACTAAGTTGCCTAGCACTAGTAGTGGGCATGACACAATCTAGGTCTTTGTGGACCAATTGACTAAGTCTGCTCATTTTCTACCTATGTGTGAGGATTATAGGATGGATAGATTAGCTGGATTGTATTTGAATAAGATAGTTGCTAGACATGGTGTGCCGATCTCGATTATATCGGATCGTGATAGTCGTTTCACATCAAGGTTTTGGTAGGAAATGCAAGAGGCATTAGGAACTTGTTTAGACATGAGTACGGCTTATCACCCTCAGACCGATGGTCAGAGTAAGCATACTATTTAGACTTTGGAAGACATGCTTAGAGCGTGTGTCCTGGACTTCAGAGGAAGTTGGGATGTTCATCTTCCGTTGGTTGAGTTTTCATATAACAACAGTTATCATTCTAGTGTGAGATGTGCTCCGTTTGAGGCATTGTATGGTAGAAAGTGTCATTCGCCAATTATGTGGGCTGAAGTGGGAGAAGGTTGGTTGATAAGACCTGACTTATTGCAAGAGACTACCGAGAAGATCTCGCATATTAAGGATAGACTTAAGGCTGCGCGTTATCGTTAGAAAAGTTATGCTGATAAGAGGAGGTAGCCTCTGTAGGAAACTAGAAGGGGGGTTGAATAGTTTACCAGTTAATTGTCCATTTTAAAACTTTGCTTATAAAATGGTTTGATTCGAGTTGTATGTCAATTAATCAACAATATGAATTTCAAGTAAACTATCTAATGTAATGAACTAAATAAATAATAACAATATAAAGAGATAAGGAAAGAAACGATCAAACCACGACACCGAAATTTATAGTGGTTCGGCTACGAAGTACCTCTTCGCCCTACTCCACTCCCCGAGTACTCCACTCGAGATTTCACTATGTCAACAAGCTCCCTTTAGGCGGAGAAAACCATTTACACGTCGCTTACTTTCTTTTCTGACACTAAGCTAGATGTCGAGTCCTAATCTTAGCTAGAACCAATCTAAGACTTCACTAAGTCTTTATACACTCACAAGATATATACTCTTGGATTGACACACAATCTAATTTACACAAATACACAATTTACACTATTGTATCTACATACAATCCAATTTACACAACTACACAATTTACACTATTGGATCTATAAACAATCTAATTTACACAACACCACAAAGAAAATATAATGAAGATTTATGATCTTGAGGAGGAGGAAAGAGATCACTTGATAACAATTCATTTCTAGATGAATACGATTGTTCTTCTCTTGCACTTGATTAGAAGAAGGGAGGAAGAGGGAATTAATCACTTGAAACAAGATCAAGATATGTTAGTGATCAAGATATGTGTTTTAGAAAGAAAGAAAGAAGAGAGAAAAGTAGATCTGAGAAAATTCGTGGCAAGAGGTTGTGTTTTTCAGATGCCCAATATTTATAGAAGACAAAAATAGCCGTTACTCTGATGGCGGTCCCTAATATGTTAAGGGGCCGCCAGGCCTATAAGGGGCCGCCCGTAGAGTACGCTCCCCTTTTTGTCTTTTAGTAGGGAAGATGTTATCTGTTTTGGAACCTTCTATTTTGGAGGGAAAAATTTGATTTCAAATTTATTGTTTTAATAAAACATTTCTTTTATGAATAAATATTTTGTGTATATATTTTTGTAAATACACTTTTGAAGAAATGTAAGGTTTAAGAACATTTATTTGAGCAAATTAATCATGTGGGAGTGATTAATTGAAAAGTGAAAATGATGAAGATGGTGAATCATTATGTTGATGGACTCATGATTAGGGTATGAGACGGGTGACAAGGAATTGAATGAAATTAATTTCATTTCTTAATGAGTGAAAGTAGTTGGTGGTGTACCTGCAACAATGACAAAAGCTAGCATGACACCTTACTTGAGCATTAGTAGGAGGTTGAACCAATGGGTGTATTGAAGAGGGTGGTGTAGGAGTTTGAGAATCAATGAGTCTGGAGATGGTGTGGAGTTGATTAATAATTCGATCTCTTTGTGGGTAGTCCATAGGTGGTGAGATAGAGTGAGGATTGTTTCTTGGAGGTGGTGATGGTGAGTCATTATGACAAGTAGGTGATGATTTTAGAAGAGGTGTTTTACGCTTCCATACTTGACAAACCGACATTCTTGGTTTTCTAGAAAAGTTTGGGTGATGATTTAAGCAAGACATTTGGGTAGAGGAAGAAGAAATATGAGGAAGATGGTGATGATGAAGAAGATTGATGATTTAAATAATGAGAAAGATGAAAAGAAATGGCAAAGCATGGTGTTGGAGATAAGGATTAAAGAAATTATGTGTTTAAAGAGGGAAATTCTAGCAAGGGTCTAGGACTAGGTTGGTCAAAGATACAGAAAAAGAGAAACAATCAAAATTTCTGTTCCTTCCTGTTGGCGGTCCCATATCGTAGGACGGTACCTAATTGATAAGGGGGCCGCCTGATTAATAATGGGGCCGTTTCCTAGAGATAACAGACTTTTTCCAGTTTTCTCCCTCAGAAATTATCACATCTTATTACAGTCAAAAATCAAGTAAATCTAAATTAACAATGCATCAATCATTAATCTTAAGCATAAAATTTCAATAAGTCTTAAGAAAATTCACATAGGAAGCATGCAATATTAACACAAATTGTTAACAAGTAAAGCATTAATAGGATGATAAGAATTTAAAGATCATCCTAATAATCAGAAGTCATCATTCATTATTCTAGTCCTAATATATTAAAAGACATAATGTATTAGATAAGAGAGATAATAGTACTAATAATAGTCTCTTAAAAGTTATGTCGACATCTTTACTTCCTTTTTCCTCCCATCATGTTCTTGAGAGCTTGTCCGATTGACCTTAACTGTCTCGGTGAGCATTTCGTTGTTGAGTTTGAAGAGTTATAGTTTTGGATAGAAAGGTGTTCAAGTCATGACTTTCATGAGAAGGGTTTTGACGGACTCTAGAAGCAACATTTGATGAAGAAGAGACTTGTTAAGAAGGAGAAGAGGAATTAGAGTGAAATGATTCATCAGCATTTTCATCAACCATGTGATCAAGATAACGAGATAAGGAAAGATGATTTTGAGTGGTGGAGGAGGAGCTAGCATTTGATTCACAAGGTCTTTTCATGCCTCGATCCGCTCGTGTCTTTCGCTCATAATGAGGAGCGAGTGGATGCATGGCTCAATCATGTGAGAGATAATGATCAAAATCTAGCTCAAGAAAGATGGACACGACATGTTTGAATAACCTAGTCAAGAGCATTCCGTAAGGTAAGAGTTCCTTTGGTTTGAATCGAGTATTTTTCATTCTTTTGAGAATGAAAAATATTAGGTTATAAGGAGTGGATGTATCAATGCAATAAAGCATGTAACAAAGACAAGCGGAGACATGATCTCTATGTCCTCCTAGACAAATGGCGTTTTCACGAATAATATCAACCCAAGGTTTCATATGAGTTTGAATCTCCCGGGTTAAAATTTCGTTTTCACCTACGACAATGGTTTTCTTATTTTTTGTACGAGTCACTTGACCTTGTCGAGGACCTTGAATAAAAGTCTTAATGACTCTTAGAGATGGAGGTTTGGTTTTATAAAGACCTCTACTTGGAACACTTACTGACAAATGGTCAAGAGACCACATTTCGGTGTTAGAGGCTTGACCTTTGAATGGGATTTTTAGAATTTGACCGAATTCCTCAAGAGTGAGGAAGAATGACTTATTTTGAATGACGAAGTTGACAATAAATTGACCCTCGAGATTATAGGTAAAAGTGAGTTGATAATAAAACTCGAGAATAAAGCGAGGTACAATTTGTTTGTTAATGTCTAGCAAACAATCAAAGCCGATAGACTCAAACTTAGCACGAATATGACTCATATTTTCGAAGTTTAGACTTACAACCCTTCCCTCATGAAAGTACCATTTTCAAGATTTTCCATTGTGTTTAGCAAGGGTTGATTAAATTCATTTGATATTAGGGGTATGTAGTTTTGTGTCTTTTGATGATCTAGACTGGTAGCCCGAGGCATTGTTACCTAGAAAGACACAAACACGACCATATTGTATTCGCTTGTACTTGTATTGATGTTTTGATTTCGTGCCTAGTGTGTGCCTATATGCAACAAATGTGGAGTAACGATTAACTCGACCTAACCATAAAATCCTAAGAGTTAACCCAAACACTCCTTAATTTGATTTTGCTCATCCAAACAAGTCGAAAAATACATATGAATTATGTATCTAGAAATTTGTTCATGAGATCATTATGCATGTGTTTGAAAATGTTTTTAGGTTGTATTGACAATGCATAACAACAATTTTATTATATTTCTAACGTGAGTGATCTATAACCTATATAAAAGAAGGTTTTTGATTTTTTGATCTTGAAGCAAAAAATTGTAAAAATGACACCTGGATATTGAATAATAATCAACGGCTGTGAGTTATTTTACCTTGCCAGCATTTAATGTGAAACAAAAAAATATACCCCTCTTATAGATATCATCCAACCTTTAATCTAAACCCTTATAACCCTACATTTTTTAATCAATAACTTGAATCACGTTCTTTAATCCATTTAATCAATAACTTAAATCACGTTCTTTAATCCATATTCTTGATATTCATTCATCTAAACCATTGATGAATGATTGAAGCCAATCGATTAAAGAACTCACATAAATCTAAACCATTGATGTATTGAAGCTATATATCAAACAACAAAACAGTTGTAGCAACAACGATCAACAATTGATCAAACATCGAATTGAAATTAGGGTTATCAAGATACAATGGATCTACAATCTTTAGCCAGGTTTGTTTGATTTTAAATTTGATTCAATTATATTTAAAATTAAATCTACAATCTCTTTTTGTTAATATTTTTTAGTTTTTTAATTTTGAAACGATTGAATGTATCATGTCAGCCGATCAATTTTGGTACAGGTATGTCGAATGATGCAGTTATTAATAAGATACGTGACTAATTTATGATTACCCTGATAGGTCCGTATGATGATGCACTTATTAATAAGATCATCATATGATTGTTTTATAACTGAAACTAAATTCTACAAATAATAACACTTTTGATTATTTTTTTCAGGTTCGTTATTATCTTGATGAAGCAACAGGGTAGGGACTTGAGATATCTAAACTCAATAAGCAGTTGGAAACTACGAGACCAAAGGGTATTTTTGTTAGGGCATTGGTTGTTGTTATCAATCGAGGAAACCCGACTGGGCAGGTAAAACCGTAAAACATAGACGCAAACATGTGTACATTTCTGGTTTTAATGAATTACCATCAACTCTTTTTGATACTGTATAGGTTCTTGCTGAGGAAAACCAACGACAAATTATGGACTTCTGCAAAAAAGAAGGTTTGGTTCTTTTAGCTGACAAGGTAAAGAATCTCATCAGGTTAACTAATATGAGTTTTGCCGATACTGGTAAGATAACATAAATGCAAAAAATGCTCTTTTGCAGGTATACCGAGAGAATGTTTATGCACATGACATAACATTTAATTCGTTAAAGAAGATATGTTGTTCTATGGGATACGGTGACAAGGATATCCCTTTGGTTTCTTTTCAATCGGTCTCTAAAGGTACATCAGTTACTAAATTTCTTTTTCACACTTGCTGGTTTAGAAGTCTTGACATCAGTTATCAACGTCTCTCCAAAGTATTGTGGGTTTATAGGCTCATTGGTATTAATAGGTGGGTGATTTGAATCATTTCTTTATCATTTTTTTATGATCGTTGAATTTAATTTTGTTCTCATGCCTCATGTTTTCTGTTTACATCTCTAATAGGATACCAAGTTGTCTAATGAGCGGATTAAATTCATACCTTCTTTCTGCGGAACGAGGAGCAGACATTATAATTCAAAACAAAGAAGGAATCTATAGCATATTTGGTGAGGTATTCCTATAAAATGATCATCTATGGATTCCTATTAGTCTATTCACGAGTATGAGCGGTGATAATGCTTTCGATGATTCTGGACAGTTATGTTGATAGACCTTCGTGTCGAACGATTAGCTAGGTAGAATATCAGAAAGCTCAAAATGTGAAAAAAACTAACAAATAGTGAGTACTCACTTTATTTTATGAAACAACACCTAAAACGCATTTTTAAACACACACTTAGGAAGTACACTCTTTGAAAATCCATTAGGTGGCCCGACTCTTGCTTATTTGACCAGGTTTTCTGCCTCTCCTCTCTTTGATTCCAATTGTGGGCTATAAGGAGTCCAAATTCACTTTCTAGCCTTTGGATTAGCTAGTTATTATATCAGAAAGGCATGATTTTAGGCTACTCCTTTTCGAATTTAGTGGGCTTTGTTTTGGAAAAAAAGAATGATAAAATGAGAAGTCCTTGATAGCTTGAAATTGCTGCGTATTTTATGCAGCGACTGCAAATAAGCTTAGTGAGGGACAAAGCCAGGTATAGTCAAGTGAAGTCAATTGACACTAATGAGAGTTTATTTGTTTGATTTTAGTATAGTTATACTGTTGGTTTAGTATATAATTAATCATATGTTATGAACCGAACTGGCAGATTTATCTTTTCATGTTACTATGATCTTAGTACAGTACAGCAATAACTATTATTGAATACTGTCATTGTACTCATTCGAAAAATACATGCCTATTATTGAAAATGAAAAGGCAGCAATAGCTATTATTGAGTAAGGCCATTATACATGTAGTGAGAAAATAATTAAGCAACTATATGATATTTTGGCAAAATTTAACCCTACCCAACTCTTTTATCCTAAAACTGAAAAGAACTAGACTACAAGAGGTTGTTTCATGCTATATTAGGACTTTTTGGTTGATCCTAAAACTAAAAGCAACTTTATGAATGAGTGTTAACCAATCACTTAAAAAAATGGATGACTTGATGTTTAAATGGGTGGCAATTGAAATGTAGAAAGATTAGAAAATCTCAAAATCTTCTGTGGTGAAATTGTTATTTGATAATATGGCAACGTTTTCAATTGCTCATAAACGTACATTTCATCAAATAAAAATTTTAAATGAGATTGATATGAGTGCCTTAATTTCATACTGCAAAGTGCTCCGTTTACCGCTACATTTATAATCATTTCCCCAGTTTGCAAGATGAGATAATGATTATATATGTAACCTTTTAATATCTTATTGTCTTCACGTAATTTTGATAAACTCACTCTTGAGTAAACTTAGTAATTATCTTTTATGATACTCAGGTGATTACTTTTATAGTTTTGGCTCAGAAGCTCCACCCGAATGGTTAACTAACATTAAGTTGGTTAGGTAACTCACAACTGGTTCTGTAATGAATTTCTAACATGATATTCAATTGATATGTGAACACGTGTGATGTGTTTATCGACATAAGTTAGTATTGTGTATAAATGTTTTGACATAAGCAAGGTGATGATAATTTAATATAAATCTGCAGGTTCCTTATATGGGTGGAAAAATGAACAAGTTGGGTAACAGATCAACTAAACATCCCCTTAAAACAACCATCCAAACATCCCTTTATAACATCCATTTTTTGATATTGTTTTAGGTGTCTTTATTATATGATGAATTATGTTGAAAGCAAAAGGAGACAACAACACAACACCACCTTGCATCAGCCATCCAAACACCCCTTGACAACTTTAAACCAAACAGTCATGTCACCAACTACCCTAACACCCTTGACAGCAGGTTTGGCCAAACATGTGGAGGGGTTTTAGAGTGGATTCATCCGATTATAAAGGTAGCAGTGGGCATTTCTTATTGGTTTGAACATTCACACGTCGGTGGTTTTCACGTGTCTTATAAGATTGTACGTCGTTTCACACGACAAAATTATTATTGTAACTCCAAACACCACATTTCTAAAAGGGGCGCATTCGAAAGATATATGAGTACATCGTAAACCAAACGCACATAGGGTATGATTTTGTTATAGTATTGTTTATCTTTACAATACTTCTAAGCTTACTATCTTCTGACCGTTTTGATTTCTCCCTTCACAGGTGGAATATCAGTTTGTTGTTGCAACTACTACTGCTATGTCCAAAAAATATAACACGATGGACAAGTATGTTCCAGATGGTTACGTTATGACCAAAATGAGATCTGTGATCCAGAAGTTGTAAAGCTAGAATATTTGAATGATGAGGAGGATGGCAAGTGGGATGCTCCCTAGGATTCACGTATGGTATATGAAACTGCAGGTATGAGATTGTTTACTTGGCCCTTTATGAGTTAATAGGAAGCATACTTATCAGGATAGAATATAGTAATTATATATGACCTTGGTTATGCAATAATACTCACAAGTATTAGTTTACTGTACTCACAGGTATTAGGTATTGGTTACCAATATTTAATTTATGGTGTTTATGTCTTTATACTTGCGCATGAAACATCATTAACTACATGTGAGTGTAAGTAATCTCATCATAATGGTTATTTTATAAATGAAAAGCTATAGAAACTATATTCAGTTTGTAGCTTAAAAAAATCTTACATCGATTTTTTGATGTTGTTTTAGGTGTCTTTATTATATGATGAATTATGTTGAAAGCAAAAGGTGTTGGTAGAAGAGTGATTGACAAGTAGACGATGTAGGAATTGAGAAGACTTTGTTACGGCTGGCTTTTTCTCCGAGACTATACTTGGGTTCCATGTTTTGTATCAAACAAGTAGACTATGTAGGATGTTTTAGTCTTTTTTTATTCAATATAAGAACTCAATTTGATTAATAATAATTAGGCTATACATGTTCTTAGTTATATAGTACTATTAGCCTTGATTTTCTTTCTATCAAGTACGTAAATAGCGTGATCTCAAAATACACTTTCAGGTATTTGTTTTATAAACAACAACTATTTGATCAATGAGCTTTGATGATTTTTTTTGTACAAAATAAGGATTTCTTTTAGTAGAGGTGAGACCATTGAAACAAACGCTGCAATGCATAGCGGGTAGAAATGGGTACATTTTAGTACGGGGTGAAAACTATCGAGTTGGGTCTTTTATCCATAAATTGTCCGATTTTTCATGTTTCAGTAACTTTTTTTCTTTTTGCATATGATGATATGGAAATTATGTAATTTTCACTTTTAATGTGTTGAGGGGAAAACAATAATTATGGAATATGAAGGCATTTATCAATTGATATAGGAGACATCTTTGAGCAAAACTACACATGAAAAGCAAGTTAGCTAACCTGATAAGTGTGTGAGTCAAGCATCTGGTGTTTTGATACTAATAGAGCCCATGAGGTATCTCCAGGAATAAAAGTTACGTGGTACTTTATTACTATTTGTCTAATTGTGATAATGTAAGAACTTTAGTTCATAAAAATAAAGACTTTACCTCATATATTTTCTAATAGAAAAAAAATAGTCGTATAAATGTAAGTGTTAGAGACCCATAGCAACCTTGTGCAAGAACAAGTACTTTACTCTTACTCAAGTTAAAGATTATAGTTATAGTTTCATGTGCTTATTGCGATAACTTGCTCAAGACGTGTAGTCAACCTTTTAAAGAAGTTAAAGATATGGAACCTGCTGCGTAATATCAAGCAATTTACTACCTCTTTATGATTTTTTAAAAACTTAAGTGAGAATTTTAACCTTGGACAATGTGAGATGAAACAACAATCGTGTTTGGTAAGTATTTATCAAACTTAAGTGAGAATTTTAGCCTTTTAACCCACAAGTTTAATATTTCTTACTTTAGCCCAAAACTTATAAAAGATGTCTACCAATTTAATGTTTTTGTCATACTTTTATGCAAAGAAAACAAATAAATCAAATAAATCAATTTGTTTATCACATTTAAAATGTTATAATTTTTTTTAAGAACACATTTTTATACTTAAAATATGATGATTATAAACATACAAACAAAACTAGATTCGTTTTAAAGTCACTATAGAAGACATCAACTTTCTTCTGTCAAAAAGCCGAAGATGATCAACATACAAACAAATAAACGTTTGGTTATTTAGACATTACATTATAGGTCTCAGTTATCTATCTTCAAATAATAATTTAAAGTTAGCCGCTCAATGGGCGGGCCTTGTAACCTTATTGAGAAGTGGTTTTGATTTGTGTGTTAAAAGAAATATAAAGATTTCGTGCATACATGAGTCTTATAACTTTATTCTTTGGCTTGCGAACCAAATATAATAAGACATCATTTTTTAAGATTGTGGGGCATCTAGCCCAAAACATCATAGATGTTCAAACCATTAAAGTATTTCATGCGTACAAAATAAAAGGTGATATAAAGCACATAATAACTTTAAACTATAACGATAAGTTACATGCTAAAACTAAACCATTGTTGTCGATTTTTACGAAACAAAATTTCATTAAATTACATGTACCTTTTAACACATGTAGTGAGTAAATAAACATACAAATCTATCAGTATTTTTTTAATACGTTAGCTCATAACAAATTATACTATGTTATATCATATTTATTCTTTTGTTAAATCAATGTTTCACAATATTGTCTTATAAACTCTCTTGCTAATTACATTTATTTGTCCACATGACATCTCCAACAATACCTTAAAACTCCCCGCCCAATGGGCGGGCCTTGAAACTAGTTAACATATATGTCCTAATAAGTAATTTATATATAATTAAAATAAAAAAATGACTAACAATTATTACTTAAATTGTAATAGACAAATATGCCCTTGCTTTATTTATCTTCTCCAAAAGTTTACATTGGCCAAATTTCTCACTCTAAAATGTTAGATATTTATAATTTTTGCAGCGAGGCTTACGACAGGTAATATGAATATGATTTTAGCTATATTAAATCTGTAAAAAACATATTGATTTTTTAATTCACTTGAGCACTCCATAAATAACATGAACTGAAATACCAAACACTGTTGGAAAATGGTAGTCGGTTCCGCAAGTTATACGTTAGAAATACGTGAGCCTATTAGGGGCACACGCGTTAAACACATAGAGTATGTTTTACTTCACGATAATATTTAAATAGTCGTTATTTAACCGTTAATTGTTTAACTAGTATAATGAATATTTAAAATATAAACCCGAAGGACTAAAAACGAACAAAACCCGAATCCAAGGGGTGGCCTATTGTAGCCGACTCCTACAAGGATTCAAGGGGGTGTTTGGTTCGTTTAAGGGTAAAGAGAAAGGGAGGAAAAGGAAACTTCGTTTCCTTGTTCTACAAGAATTAGGTTAGGGTTGTGTGCCTATATAAACCCCCACCTTATTAATTATTCAATTGATCAATTATCAAATCCTTAAAAACCCTAAATCTGTTTCGGTTTTCTTCTTACCCTTGTTCGACCGAATTTAATCCCACAAGGGATTTTCGGTTCTTGTTTTTCCTCCACCGAACTCGATCAAAACCCTTTATGGTTTTCGGTTTCCCTCATCTTCACTTGGTGCTTGATTGGTGCTCTCCTAGCTCGACAAGACATAAACCCTCATAAGGGTTTATTTGGTTTTTGGTTCTCAAAACCCTAACCGAATTAGGGGTGTTTGGTATTCGGTTAAACCCTAACCGAATTAGGGTTTGCTTTGGTTTTCAATTACTAGAAGCTCACAAGGTGCAATTAGTAATTGGTGTATACACGTGGTGTTTGGATTCGTGAAGGTAGACTAGCAATCAACTCGTACTCGGTTGATGTGTTTGTGTGAGCAACCATAGAGGCAGTAATTTAACTGCTAAATCGTTTTCAGGATCTAAAGCTTAAAGGTTTGTTTACTAATATGGGTGCCTACTCTAAATCAGCCTGAGTTGTTGAGCCATTTCAACCATTTTGAACTTATCAATACTTCATTGGAATATTCTGGAACCTTATAACACAACTGTACAAAAAAGATAGGGGCCCGTAGGTGAACCACCGGGAGGCTGCATTCGTGTCCGCAGTCGCGGCGGGCTCGCATGAGTTCAGTAGAACAGAAACTCCATTACTTTGTGCCCAGAAATCCCTCTTTTGCACCCCCCCCCCCCCCTCTCTCCCGCGCGTAACGTGTAGCATAAACCCCACAAAGGATTACAAAGCAACTATTCCCCAAGGTTTTCTTTATAAACCCAATCACTACTTCACACATTTGGGCAAAAAAATTGTGGTGGGATAGTTTCCATATTCGTGTCTTCCCATCGTGCCTCAATTTGCGAGTCACGATATCTCATACATCTCTACTCCATTTTAGGTACAAATTTGGCTCGTTGCCATAAGCTCTCTCTTGATGAAATGAACGCAAAGTCCCAATCTAATATAAAGATATCTAACATCTACATATATTAAAGTAGTGTCCCAATAGTTTGCAAAACCTCACTTTGCAAACCATATTTTTCCAACAGCCCTCCACATGAATTGGAGATCGGTATTCAAAAACCTCCCGGAAAAAAAAATTTCGCGTGCAAAATTTCTGCGGTTATCAGTCCTGCAATAGATAGGTACGGTTGACCTCTTTGAACCTTTCCGCTTGTGAGATGTCACGCTTAGTCCTCCTAGGTCTGAGAGACGCGATGTCTTTGTTTGAACTCAACACTCCATTTATGTAGTACGACAATACACACTCAACACTGGACCCTCCCTGACCTTGTCCAAGTCCTCCATAGTCGTGCCCGTTCACTGGTCATGAGCACTAGCCCTGGTTTCTCAAGACGCTCTTAGATTTGCGCCCCCTACAATTCCCTTCGAAGCGACCCCACTTCTCTCTCATATAGGTAATTTCATCTTGATCATAGAAACATAACTTCTCAGAATTTCATTCTGAATCTCTTTACACATGCTTTAATGATTTCACATCCTGAACCATTAAAGTCCACATATGTTTTGACCTCTCAACAAAGTCACTTTGTTATAAGAATGGGTCTAGGAGGATTACAAGCACATAAGTCTACTTCCCCCACATTGACGTGACTATCCCCCACATATCTATGATTAGGTCGGATTGTCTATTGAAACCTAGAGCTTGGGATTCTACAGATCAACTAGGTTAGTCTTTTCCTTCTATAGAAACTCAAATCTTCAAGGGCTACTTAGCCCCATATCCTTTACAGAGACGACATACTAACAATCTCTCTGCTTAAGCTCTTTTGTAAACGGATCCGCGATGTTATCCTTTACGCCACATAGTCAATTGGATAACTCCAGTTGAGAGTACGTTTGTCTGTTCTATCGAGTTATGTCCGACGAAGGATAATGTTCGGGACCTTTCCATACAATACATTGTAACTTTTAGCTCTCCATGGCTGATTTACTGTCACAATGTTATACTAATGGCCGTTACCAGAGGTTTAGGCCACCTTGGTATGTCCTCTATCGTATTGACGTAGCCTATTCCGCCTCTCTCCGCATTTATCTAAGCGCCTCTAAATTCTTATTCCATCGTGACTTTGCTCTTAACAGTTTGTTTGGAAAGACTTCCAAGATATAGCGGCCTCCTCCGTAGTGAAACACATATCCACTAGTCGATCTAGAATCCTTTAACATCAGTATCCAATTTGCATCACGTTCCCTCGATTAACCAGCAGATGTCTGTTCATAAGCGAAACATGCAGTCATAAATCATGGAATGTATCTCAGTAATGAAGCGTACCCCCACGTTATCTAGCTCTCCCCAATGTGCTTAACTTGGACTTATCTCTGTATACCTCTTAGGCCTACTAACTGCATATGCCTAAGTCAGGTCGGGTACCCTGTCAACAAAGACATTAACATGCCATATAATCCTTGAAACCTCTAATTGGGCACACCTAAGCCTCTTATTTTTATATAGATGCAAACTGGTGTCAATTTGGAGTTCTAGCTTGGCCGGAATCTTCCCCCGTATTATGAGTAACTTAAAGAATTTTGTCCACGTAATGTTGCTTGACTTAACACAACTCCAATTATGATTCGTATGATCTTTATTCCACGGATTCACATCAGCCCCCAAATCCTTCATGTCAAACTTTTGATTTCAACATGACTTTAGTGAATCTAATTATCTTGTCGTGCTAGCCCAACGTTAAGCATCTACATCGACACTTAACAAACACAAAATTACAATATCCATGCACGTTAGTGTCCTTCACGTAAACACACTGTCGCATTCATTACTCTTTCTATGAAGCCACTCTCCTAACATGGTGTGGTCAAACTATGATGCCACTGTTTGGGAGCTTGCTTTAAGCCATACAACGACAACAAGTCTACAAAAACTCTGCCTCTTGTCCAGAGCAAATGAACCCCTCGAGGAGTGGTTTCATATATATTTCTTCTACTAAATCTCCATTTAGAAAAGCCTTTTCACATCCAGTTGGTGAATCTTTTTCCAAATCTTCTTCTAAAGCGGCAATACGCAATTTAAACATGTCTAACCGAGGTATTCGCGTAACACGGCGAATAAGTATCAAAGTAGTCAAGATCCTTCACGTTGTCTAAACCCTTCTGATTACCACTCTTGCATTATATTTGTCAAAACGTACCTATCAGCTTTCATCTTCTCTGAAGGATCACATTAATAGCCCTAGTGGGTTTACAACCAGAGTAAATCCACGAGCTCCACGATGGTTATTGTAAAATAGATACTATTTCACTTTTGATGCTTCTCTCCATTTTGCCCTCCGAGGAGTTACCGAGGCTTCTCGGTAAGCATTGGGTTTCATCATTTCTACCCTAAAAGAACAAACTCATCAGAGGTCCAAAGATTTCCTCGTTTCTTCCCTTTTGCTTCATCTTGGTTCTACTTCTTCTTCCATTCGCATTGATCTTGATCTCACATCTTGGAGACAGCCTTACATACTTTGTCTCTCTTATCTGGACAGTCATAGTCATCATACTCCAAGAATAGAAGCTGCCCAGTGACCTTTGATCATTAACAAGGAAATATATTTTAAAGAACGAAAGCATTCCTGGATTTCCATTATTGTATTCTTTTGGATATCAGGATCTTTTTCGATTCTGTACAATGAAACGATAAGCCAGTGCTTTTCTTAGCATATACAATCGAGAATATAACAATCCCACTAGATTTTAGTCCAATCTTTAGGGCCTCATTAGGAAAGAGTTCTGGCGCCAGCTACCTTGCTAAACGCACCCCCACACTCGTAAGTATTGATAGTATGTTTTCTGTCCCAATCATAATTCCATTAAGGAAGTACACTTCCTCTTTTCTTTACACGAGGCATCTTATTTCTAAAAGATAAGTGTTAGCTGTCAGAATGGCGTCCCCCCACAAGCTCTCCTAGAATCAACCAGAACAGATCAACATGGCAGTAACCATTTCTTTCAAGAGGTACGGTTCTTCCCTTTCGGCAATACCGTTTTGCTGAGGTGATCTCATAGGGACAGCGAGAACTCCATGTTCTAATTCCATGTTTCGCACAAAGCTCGCGAATCTGGAGGCCACGTATATCACCTCCTCCTATCACTTCGAGTACAAACCTTGATTTCTCTTACCAAGTTTGATTCTCAACTCGGTTTTGTATAGAACAAGTACGACTAAACTTGTCTATACTTCTCACTCTTCAACCTATTTATTTCACACAAGTAAACATAGCAATACTTGGTACATGATCATCAATAAACGTGATAAGAACTTATTGCCCATACCCTTCTGGGTAGTGATTTCAAATCACATATGTCCCTGTGTCAACACTCATATCAAGTGGTTCGTTGTTCGCTAATTAACCGATTTGAAAGAAATTCTTTGCGAAGTTGGCTTCACACAAGTTCAACACATTTGTATTTAAATCAATATGAAAGTTAGGTTAAGCTATTTAAATCATTAATAAACGACGCAGTCGAGAATTAAATTTCTACATGTCCACAGACGACCCATATGACGCCACCCATTAGAAGACTCAATCAGTAAGCAGAAGAGTTCATTTATTGATATCATTTCTGACCACCATTACAATTGATTTAACATAGACATACCACTGCATAATAAACCCTTACAACATACATTTTGCGATTCTTAGACAAACAACTTATCAGACTCAAAGACCTAAACGAAAGAACCAAACCTTGTTTAAACACCATCTCAATCGCACACAAAGACTTCTTGAGCGAACTCCGGAACATACAAGACATTAGTCAACTTCTGAGCTCTCTACTTCTCGATGTCATCATCAAAATAAACATCTCCTTCACGTCCCTTGATACAGCAGTTGCAGAGTTGCCCATATACATACTTTGTCCATTTGTCCAACCGCTCTGAACTAGAGTGAACATACTCTTATCAGCACACACATGAACGATGCCCCAGGGTATCAATCCACCAACCACTGTTGCTTAAGATAACCTAACCAAAGGTTAAAAACCTCAGAGATCATTAGCAACGACGTCAGATCACCATTGTCTCATATCCACATCATCCATTCCACCATATTTGTCCTGACGCGTGACATTCGCCCGCATCGGCAATCTTGCAATTAGCAGCTACGTGACCTGGTTGGTCCACATTGTAAGTCAAGATCCCTGGAATCTTCTGGCTTTCACAATCCCAGCCTTTAGGAAGCAAGTACTAAGAACTTGCCCTTGTCCCTACTTGTCATTCTCTTTTGTCTATTCTTATTCCCCTGGAATTAAACTTTGAAATGACCCCAGCATGCTCAACCATAATAGCTTGGGCAGACTCAAGGTGTATATGTGTCTTTTCTGACCAATACTTGTTTGTCCCTTCAATACAAGACGAACAACCAAGTCTTACACACATCATTCTCCTTTACGCTTTATGCTTCAAGTATTTCTTAAATTCTACCGCAGCTTGGAGGTACACTTATTTCAATAAACAGCAACTGAAAAGCTTTCAACTCAAGGTCATTCCCCTCACATGATTGCCAGTGTACAGAAACCTGCAGGTCTTGAACCTACTGACCACTAGGCACTTTGAATCAACCATCATCGTAATCAAAAACCGAGCTATCACCACGAATTTCTTTGTACCAGCAATCTTCTGTCTTGTACTTGAATACTTATGCGTTCCAATGACCCCATAATTCCTTTGCGGCAGTTCGTTAGGTCTTTTCATAATCACATTATACAAAGGACCTATCAAACCAGTCAGACAAACACTTAAATTGTGGACACTGAACAATAATAACTGTCCTGAAGATGTCTTCCATGCTATTTTCCACAGCTTCATAGTTTGCACAAAACCAATATGGGCAGCAGCCTGTGCATATAGAGGATACGATCCTACACCGTGCACAAAATGGAAGGTTTTCGACTCTCTGAGGCCACAGTTTCTTTCTGTTCATTTCTTTCAAGAATCCGAGTGCAAGACACCACCAGAGGTGGATGAGAATATGAACAGAACATCTTCTCTTCTGTTGCCACCGTATCATTAAAAGTCTAGACAATGTTATATAACTTCTTTCTTGTCTATTATTCTCCTGGAGAGAGCGAGGAGAGGAGGAGCGCGCGCGGTTTTTTCTTTTTTGTTTTTCTCTATCTTCCTTTCCTTTCTCTGCATGTGAGAGGGGGGGGGGGTATGGGAACGGGTGGTGAGCCACTGGGAATGGAAAATGAGTAATATCCCACCGGAGTATCCGGTTCGCACCGGTTAGGAAGAGGGGTGGTGGTGAGAGGGCGGGTAAAAGGGTCTCATTCCATTTAGAATCTACAAAGATCAGTGAGGTCCCGAGAATCCGCTAGTGAGGATAGGAGTATTGAGGAGTGGTAAGTCAGCTGAAGATTATAACACAAACCAGTTATAAATCTAAACTTGTAATCACACAGCTGTTTAAGCAATTCTCACTTACCACTCTATTCCAAAATATCATTCAAAACTTGTTATTTGTCATCACTACTGCACAAATCACATTATACACATCCAACACACAAGCACATACATCACATACCCTCTAATTTCACTACTCGGTTATATACTCTCTAAACAATCATCGCACATATTAACCCCCTACGATCCCTGCCGGCATTTGTCTACTAATAACCACAATCAACCACCCAAACACCTATATAGAATAAAATATTTTAAATCGTTATATTTGATATAATTTGATGCAGCCATTCTCGATTTGTTTATAGTAAAAAATAGACCCCCCCACCCTAGTTTGAATTCTGAAAAAATTTATGTTAATTTGCGCACAATCCTCATTAGTATTATCTTGATAACAATACTTATTAATACAACCAATTGAATTTTTAAACAATAATTTTTCAATATAAGATCCACACACTCGTACACAACCCAAAATTATGCAAACAAGAACCAAAGACACTCACCCAAAAAAACCACACCCCAACCACACCAATAGAATCTAGCAAACCTAAATCCCTACAAGTAACAAACTAAAAACGCACTAAAACACCCATATCGTCCACCATCTGACCCCAAATCATACCCGCAACCACCCAAGCCACCCTACCCCAGCGCCAAAAAAAAAACCTCCAACACACCCCACACTAAATACCTAGCATTCACTACCAAACCACACACATTAACCACGAGATCCAAATAAGAACTCCTCACACAAACAAGACACCGCAACCAAAAACACATCATAGGCATAAACCAATCTACATAATAACACATTGAAAGCTGAACCCAAAACACGTCTTTCATTTTAAATCCCATATCGCCTATTAAAATGCCTCAACCAGTAACAACCAAGGTACTCGCAAAATTGATTCAAAATTCTCCAAGTTATGATGATTTGGGTTGTTTGTTGTTGCCTAATTCTGTTGAGTCAATCACGGAAGTGGAGAAAAAGAAAACTACAGAACATCTCAACGCGGGATCAAGCACATCCGAGGCAGGAACAGTAGTGGAGACTTACGATGGTAAAGAAAAGGAGAAAGGGACGGTGATCGATGCTGAATACAACAATAACAATGGGGATATCCACCCAATTGTCAAGTCATGGGGGCTGCAGGGAGGAATTCATCACAACAATAACATTGACACTAGGGTGGAACCGCGAGATGGTGGGAAACTTGTGACTAGGAACAATCACGGTGTCTTTAGGGCTGCAGGAGGAAGTATTGAGAGCACAAATGAGGTTACAAAGGGAAGGACTGGTCACTTTGTTCAAGAGGAGCTAGAGCCTAAGATGTACCTAGAAATAAACCTCATAATTGAACCTGACTCTAATTTAAAAGCTAGTCACGGTAGTATGTCAAAAGACTGTCATTACACCAAGTTCAGGCAGCATATGGAGCATTCGTTTGTGCATGTTATCATCAGATTAACATGTGATCCACAAGGGACTAAACTACACGTCAAAGTTTGGGATCCAAGAATTACAGGAGGTGACATGTTAAAGCAACACCTTGCGGACAAGGTGTTGTTGAGGCCGGGAGTATTGATAAGAACCTTCATAGTAGTTTCTCTATTAATATTTAGTAGTTTTCTTTATTATATTTTCTTAGTCAATAAGTTAAGTCTAGAGCATATTTTAATATGAATAGGGCATTAGGGTTGTATTCTTATTATGTTGAATGATAATGAATATTGATTTGCTAATCAATTGAGGGGTCGGTTTATCTCATTAATATAAACCATCGGGGGATCGGTTTATCCCATTAACATAAACCATCTATCTTGTTTATCTTCTTCTATTTATTCTATTATCGATCCGGTTCGTATCATATTACACTCAAATAAGCGATATGATGTTTGGAAGGACACAAGATTTAGATATATTTGATAGTAGGGCAAAGGAATTTTTTATAACAAACTTATCACTTTTTGCTTTTTTGTGTACTAAAAACTAAACTTAATCACTTTTTTTTCCACTTATATTTTTTTTTTTTTTTTTTTTTTTTTTTTTGCTTTTTTGGTGTACTTTTGTGTAGTTTATATTATTTATTTTTTCCTATTATATGCATCAAAATTTACAATTTAGTTGGAGACAATTTTCTCTTCTCATTTATCAACACTCATATTAACAGGTAGGACAAAATGCTCATAAGATACACACAATACACATGATTTAAAAGTATTTTGTATACAATTAAAAAAATAGATATGGCGACATAGTAAAACAAAAAGTAACAAGTTAGTTACATTTTCGCTCATTTGCACTTGCACTTGATAATATATGCTAGTAACGCAACAATCATTGACATCAAATGCAACCTCTGACTTATGAAAGATTCAGTTCATACAATACCAAACAGTTGCTAAAAACATTCTACAGTATTTATTAATTATTATGTAGTTTATGAGGATGCAGTAGCAGGAAATTGAGTAAGGCTGAGTTTAAGAGAAGACCATACTTTCTTGAAAAAGTAAATATTTTAGCTTAGATAAGTCAAATATGAGATTTTCCATGTCTAGATTGCCACAATTTCGGGTCACAAATGATATCTTGGGTTCAACACCCATAGACCATCCGTGGAAATGTGGGATGGCCTTTGGTGGCTGGTACTACAGAAACGGGTTATCTTTTTTCATGTTGTCGGATGCATAGCGACCAGCCTCAATGTACCCATCTCAGTAATCAATATATCCAAACACGAAGACAACCCGGTTCTTGGGGTTGCTGTGGTAGATAGGTTTGGTGGTAAGAAGGTCGTATGCATAAAAATTATATGTTGGGCAACTTTGGACGCGTTTGGGATAAGATTGACGGAAATCAACCCATTCATGAGTAAATGGGCATATCAACTGCTAAAGATTCGTGTGCAAAGATTTCTGACATTCAACTCCTATATTAATACTATGCATAAACCCCACGGTTTAACTACTTTCATCAGCCATGATGTTTAGAGGCATCCAGCATTCCAAATTTGCAGATAGCTTTCAAACTGCAGTGAAGAATGTTATCTAAGAGTTAAAATGCCGCACGAAAGACCTTGAAGGAAGTCGCACAACCCAAGAGGTTGCTGATGCACTCATCTCCTCTCTTGAATGACTCCAATCATAAGCACAACCTAAAGTCTACACCCTTTTCCCAACTTGATAGAGAATAGTGGAATTAATGTTTTTGGGTACACGTACCATTATAACAGTTACAGGAAAGTGCATTGTTATTTTACAGTATGTCCTAAGCCTTAATTCATTTTAAGAACATGAAACTCTAAATTTTGGAATACAATGTTAAAATGCCTAAATATATTTGAAGTAACTACTATATGCTCGTTAACCTTAAGTAACTATCAAAGGCTACATAGACTTGCGAATATTCATACATCAATCAGCATCATGTATCACTTCGACATTACATCCTATCTCAAAATTAGTTATTGCCAACGGTTAGTGACATGCATACACAAAAATCTCCTCTGTAAAAAAGAAAGATGGAGAGTAGAAACAAAAAACAGTCTTCACTATTTTGTGGAAACAGCGGGATATTGAGTAAGGTTGAGTCTAATGATAAAAGGCTTCATTAGATTCCCAAGATACAAGTGTTCTCCGATCTTAATCCCTGTTGTGACAGAGTTCAATTCAGCGTCGTAGTATCGCTCGACCAGCTTCCCCTGCAGATCGACAACAATTGCACCAGCGTTTTTGTCTACTGAAGGTCTGCATATGAATGTTCCTACCAAAAAGAAATGTAGCATATACTATATTAATGGTTTTGTTTGAGATTCGATTGCAAGTCTGTAAATGCGGCCATACCAATAGCTAGAACTGAGACCCTCGGCCTCTTTGTTCAGATAAAATAGCTTATATTTAGTTATTCAAACATCAAAATAGCTAGCCAACATACCGCGGGAATTGCGATCCAGTAGTGGCCCACGCCGTCATAACGAATGTTGTCGGGCATACCAAGTAACCTATCAATAAATACGTCTATGGAACCCTGTTTCTCCCCTTGTATGTAATATCTCATGCATCTCATCCTACAATTCAAGTCAAGGGTGAGTTTCCTAGACCCCTAAAGACATAATAAGAGGATAATAAGTAGCAGTATTACATTGGGGTTTCACAAAAGATAACAAAGTCTTGATCCGGGGACATTTCGGCACCATTAGCATAGTAGAGATCTCGAGCAATCACTTTTGTTTGCTTTGTGGATGGATCGTAGCTCATTAACCTGCCATACGGCCGTCCTTCAAATATGTCTAATGCAAAATTATGCAAGTCGTATTTTGAAGAGGCATCGGTGAAATACAGTATACCATTTTTTGCAACTGTTACACCATCTGTTGTACCAAATTTTATGCCCTCGGCCTCATTTGTCAACATTTCTATCTCCCCATCTTTGGTAATTTTAAGTATTCCCTAAAAACCAAAAAATTTAGAGAACAAACTAACATGGAATTGCTAATTAGCCGAGACGCTTTCAGGTTAATTACTACTACTTAATTTAAGGTACTTATACCTTACAAAAACTTTAGTTCAAGAGGTGAATACGAAAAACTACATGTTTATTGAAGATTTTAATTAGAAAAAGAGTATATGGAATATTACATTTGATGCATTTCTTTAGTACCACAAATTGAAAAGTAAAATAATAAACTATAGTTCTTGAACACAGATTCAATATTCGAAATAAACCGTACAAAATACGGAGTAGTAGTTTATATATATGCTTCGATCTATATGCCATTTATTTAACATTGATACTAATCTAAAACCAATATGATAAACAAACAATACCTTAAAAGCATCAGCAACGTAAACCTCACCCGAGTAACCAAGAGCGAGTCCAAGCGGCCTACCACCAGTATTAACCCAGTCTTCGACCACGGAGTCATTCACCCTGACTCGTTTAATCCAACCATCAGCGCAGCTCGTGTAAACAACACCTTGTTTTGGGTCATAAACGATATCTTCAGGTCCCAACAACTGACCTTCCCCTATCTTTTCAGACCCATGAAGCACGCGTGAGTTAATCTTTGGTACTGCTTGGTACTACAGCAATACGGGTTTCTTAGCCAATCTCTTGATGAGGATAGCAGCTGCTTCAAGTTATCGTATTGGACTAGAAGTAGATGCTATTAGCAATTGTGCCACTACAAGCCGCGATTAATAGATTCTTTGACGCCAACGATGGCCCGGTGGTAGACCGGTTTGATGGTAAGGAGATATATAGAGCCATTGATGATTTAGTTGAATGTAACGCGTCAGTATAATTATGAGCTTTTAGTAAATGTGAGTGGAATCTCTTGATCTGGTAATCAAATGAGCTTGTCAAGATTGAAGACATTTTGACTACTGTATAAGGTTATACTAGGCAACTAGATTTTAAAAAGTAGATTACATAGACTCTCATATTTTACAAGGTTTATACACGACAGCAGGCTGCAAATTAAGAGATGAGATTTGCATTTCTATTCAGACACTATTATATTTGGTTTACTTGGGTCCACCGAAATTAAACGAGATAACATTTTAAGACGCGACTATTCAATTATATGAAATAATTAAGGTCAAAGTTTAAGAAAAAAGACTTTAAAAAGTTAAAAATGGACACTTAATATGGGACGGAGGGAGTATAAGTTTTGTTACTTGACCGATTTAAATATCGTAATTTATAAGTTCAGTGCCTTACGTGCCAAAAAAAATAGTTTGATAACCAAAATGAATTAAAACACACAAGTTCAGTAAGCCCCAACCGTGAACCAAATCCGAATTACATCCTATCTCAAAATAGTCCGTTCAAAAGCTTCAACCTGATTCGAAAACGTAAAAGGTACAGAGTAGAAGAAAATAAGTGTTTATCATTTTGTCGATGGGGATTCACTAGCCGGATATTGAGTAAGGTTGAGTCGTATAATGAAGGAATTAAGCAGATTCCCAAGATACAAATGCTCCCCGATCTTTATTCCTGTTGTAATGTATTTTAATTCAGGGTCGTAGTATCGCTCGGCCAGCTTACCGTCCAAATCCACAAGCATTACCCCTGCATTTCTCTCGGAGGAAGGTCTTTTCCAGTGCCTTTCCAAAAATACTAAAACCTTTCGAATGTAGGGATACTTACGTGCAAGATCCAGTTCGTATGTATACTCCTAACAAAAACAAATATAACATACTAACGAGTTAACAGTCTTAATTGTTTTGATTCACTCGATTGAAAACCTAAACGAAACTAGATCAGTAAACATAACAATTTCAACTAGTTTGAATCGATTTAAGTCAATGTGGGTACATATTTTGAGTTGGGCAACAAGTAATTATATTACTTAGCAAGCTTACCGTGGGAATCCCAATCCAGTAGTGGCCATCACCATCATAACGTATGTTGTCGGGATAACCAAGTAACCTATCAACAAACACATCCATCGTACCTTCTTTCTCCCCTTCTATGTAGTATCTCATGCATCTCATCCTACAATTAAAGTCACCAAGATTTCAAATGTCTGAGTTTCTGAGGTCTTTAAGGACAAAAAGGGATGAGTAAAATTTTTACATTGGGGTTTCACAAAAGATGACAAAATCTTGATCCGGGGACATCTCAACACCATTAGCATAGTAGAGATCTCTTGCAATCACTTTAGTTTGCCTTGTGGATGGATCATAGCTCATTAATCTGCCATAAGGCCGGCCTTCAAATATGTCTATAGCAAAATCGTGCAAGCCGTATTTTGAAGAGGCATCTGTGAAATACAATATACCATTTTTTGAAACTGTTACAGCATCCGTTGTTCCAAATTTTATGCCCTCGGCCTCGGTTGCCAATACTTCTATTTCTCCATTTTGGGTTATTTTAAGTAGCCCCTAAGAAAAAATATTGGACAACAAACTAAATTCAGGATTGATTAACAGCAGAAATGACTTGTAATTAAGAAATTAAGGATAAATGTAGTCGAATAAACAATTATAACGAACTATGAGTATGCTTTATGTACGCGGTATGTTAATTTTCTTTCTATACATATAGCTCCAAAATCCCAATAGATCATTTTAATTTCTTTACAAAAGCATCTCGCATATTCTACTACTATGCATTTTTGTCTAACAGGATAGCTTAAAATGAATTATACCACCTTTAGAGTTTAGACAAAGCTTAAACCATATTAGGTTAATAGCATTATATATATAATAAGTGACATCTTGGAAATACTACTGGTCTTTCTACGTTTATTTTGTCTGAATAACCAAGGTCGTCAACGTATTTAGTTGAACTAAATACTCGAAACTAACAAAATTTTGACATATTCTAAAAAAAAAAAATATAAGTGAGGTCTCGTCAAAGGATGCAAATAACAAAAGTATACATGCTCTATGTGTAGTTTGATTGTAATCTCTATAAGGTAGTCTCTTGCTCAAGAGAAAAAGAATATGATGAATATTTGTGGTTGATTGGAATGTGTATTAAAGACAAGTAATGTTTTTTGGTCTGCTGAGAGTGAGTCATTAAAGATGAGGCTACTTGGTCCTAGCCATGAGTTGTTCATAAGGGGAATATATGGTGGGAAGCCAACTTATGATGAAGCCTTTCATTGCCAAGTCTAGTCTACAAGATTGCGAGGGTTACAACTGCAATCATTGTAGTGTGGAGTTGGTTAGGGTTTAAACGGAATTTAGTCATAGGTGGGAATGTCTAGAGGTTCATAGGCTCTCATGATGACTGCTTACTATGTATTGTGTTAACTGTCATGTGAGGAAATGTAACTGAAACCTATATATGTTCTCATTTTTCTTTTGTAAGTGAGAGATATAGTCACTTGTCTCTGATTCCTATGCAAACTGTGATGCCTTCATGTAATGACTGCCATGACTTGACCATTTAGTGTGAGGTTGGAGGTCTACACTAATGATCAATATATAATTTGTGATTACATGTGTTTTTGGAGCTATCAATGTTTTTGGCTTTCAAATGGAGCCGGTAGTGAACATTGGTCAAGTCTCATTTGTTTTCTTGTTAAGAATGTACTAGCTCTTTGTATTGCTGCTTTGAGGTTATTTTGGGCATGTCCAACTTCTCAAATGCTTGCTTTTTTTAACATGTTATATGATGTTGAGTTTAATATATATTTCACCTCTCACCTAAAAACAAAAATATACATGCCAAAATTGAAAATGACCACATAATACAACATAATTCAAACAAAAATTTAAGGATAAATGCAAATTTAAAGGTAGTAAACATAATTAAATCAATCAAAATTAATTTTATAGCTGAAAACCATCAATAGACGTATAAATACAAATAATCAAGATTAACTTTCGGTTATAAGTTCATTTTATTAAAATTAAATTTCCGGTTATACTATATTCGGGTATAAAAATATCATTTATGAATGATGACTTTATATGGTGACGATGAATGCAATTTTTGTTAAAGTGGTGAAATAAAATATGTTTGGTCAAGACAGTGAAGTCAAACTACATGAAATTTTTTATAATGTGAGAAGGTAAAAACAACAATAGAGGATTAGCTAGAATAGAATAGTATACAGTAATACCTATAGTCCTTGTACAAACTACAAAGATTCAAACTATGATAAACAAACAAAACTAAGATGAAATAAAATACCACGATAGGACCTATACACGATTATAATAACTCTATAATTTATTAAACGCTTATTACGATAAACTTTTTTTATACATTAAAAAAGTTAACTAACCTTGCTAGCATCAGCAACATAAACTTCACCGGAGTAACCAAGAGCAAGTCCAAGAGGCCTACCATCCGTATTAACCCAGTCCTCCACCTTCGAGTCATTAACTGTAACTCGTTTAATCCAACCATCAACACAGCTCGTGTAAATAACACCTAGCTTCGAGTCATAAACAATATCTTCAGGTCCCAACAACTGGCCCTCACCGATCTTTTCAGACCCATGAAGTACACGTGAGTTAACCCGTGGTACTGCGAACACAGATTTCTTAGCCAACTCTTCATCAGGATATGCAGCTGCATCAAAGTTATCATAGTGGACTAGAAGTAGAGCTATTGCGATGGTACACACTAGCGTGATTAGGAGATCCTTGCGCCATGATAGCACGGTTGTTTCTGTTGCGGTTGACAGGTTTGGTGATGGTGACTCGGGCATAGCGTTAGATTAATAAAACAGTGCGTGTTATGAACTTGAGTGAGGTTTTGTATATGTGTTAGTGTATGTGTCGAGTACGTAATATATATGTAGTTGTAAAACATTTTAACATTTGGCTTAAATTAATTAGCTACTTGTTTAAAATACTAATAACTTGTTACATCAACCCAAGCTTCCCTTAAGCCGCCATGAACCTATACATTGTCGTGTGCATATATATATATACTGATTTGCATTTTGGACTTTTGGTATTATTAATTGTAAAATTTGTGATATAAACTTACGTATTATCTATATGTTTTTGTAACAATAAACATTAAAGTATATATAAAAAAATCAAAAGATTTGTGTAAAAAAAGTTAATTCCTATTCTCTCTCATCCAATTAATTTTCCCGTCATATTTTCACCATTAAAAAAGCTTAAAATCTTCAGTATCTTTGCAATACTGAATAGTTTTCAATTCTAGTTAGTGTTTTAGACCTAGCTTCTGATTCCGCACATATTGAGGGTATTTTTACTGAACTTGAGTGCATAATTCAGAATCCACCATTTTTCAATTTTGGCGCCAAAATTGAAATTCAATTTTTTTTTATCAATTCATTAGACTGTGTACTAATTAGGCTTCTGATGACAATAAGGTCTCTGATTTGATTGTTGGATTGTGCTTTTGTGGTCAATTGAAGTTTTCCTTAATTTTGTACAAACCCTAAGCATGAGGTCTAAGAGAACTATCAAACCTATAATTTTTTTTGATAATTCAGTTACTGCATCTAGTTAGGATAAGAATAAACAGAAAAATGTTCCAAAAAAGAGTATGAGGAATGAATCTATGAATACAGAGGAGTATGAGGGTGATATTGGTCTGAATTACAATGAGGAAGCTAACAGTGGTGGAAATGGAAGCAATAGTAGGGATAATGATACTGTTGAAAGGAGTAATGTGAAGTCAGTGGAGAGGAGTGAGGATCTGAATGATTTGCTGAATGAAGGAGATGTAAGTGTGGAGAAAGGGGAAAATATGGATAGTAATGGATTGGATAATTAAAGGATGGAGAATGTTAGTGATTTTGCAGGAAAAAGCACTGTAAGTGAAATTAATGATGACTTCATTAATGATGCTGATCGTAATACTGACAATGATAGGGGTAATAAGAATGAAAATGTTAAGAGTGGGGATTGTATTGGGAATGATAGTGAGAAAAATGAGAATATTAATCAGTCCTCATATGCTAAAACATTGACTAAAAACATGAGTAATGAAGGTATTCAATTTGTTTACTGTTCCTACTGGTACTAAACAGTAAAGGTAAGATGTTTAGAGTTGATGACGAGTTGTAAGAGGATAGGTGGAAAAGTGGAAATTAACCGAGGTGGTTGGATATTTTGTTTGCCTTTAAAATGCAAGTGTATACTAAATACAATGTTTAGAAGAATGTAGGGAGATTTGGTCTTAAGGCATTGTGTTTATGCTGATGGATGTGTTTTTTTCAATTTAAAGAGAGAGGGCATGGAATATTGTGATACATCCATAGTCCATGGCTTGTGAATGGTAAGCCCTTAATTGTGCAGAAATGGGATCCAGAAGTAGTCATTGTTAAAGAGTCTCCTTGTAAAATCCCTATTTGGATTAGGCTTTATAATGTTCCTTTAGAAGCTTGGAGCATTAAAGGTTTAAGTGCTATATCCAGTAGGTTGGGGAGACCCTTGATGATGGATCAAATGACATCTGATATGTGCAAGGAGGGTTCAGGCAGACTTGGATATGCTAGGGTGTTAGTTGAAATTGATGCAAGTAAATCATACTTAGACAAAATTGAAATTAACTATGTTGATGATGAGAAGAAGGTTAAAATGTTAAAATGGGTTAGAGTTGAGTATTCTTGGAAGCCTGACAAGTGTTGCTATTGTAATGTGTTTGGTCACTTAAGTAACTATTGCAAGTCCAAGCCTGTTGTTAATGGGGATAATGGTAAAAAGACCAAAGATAATATGAATCATTTGGATAGTAGTAAGGAAGGATTTGTGGAAGTAAAGAACAGAAAGAAAAATAGGTTTGAAGCAAATGGTAGTAAGTATACTGGAGTGAATGAATATACCCAAGGTAATTCTAAGGGTTGGGATCAACATCAGGTAAAATATATACCAAAAGTCCCAGCTCCTAAGCCAACTCCTATGGAACCAAAGAATAATCAGAGTAGTCCTACAAAAGTTCAGACCCCATTTAAAGAGAAAGGGTGGAAAGTTAGTAAAGAGAATATAGAAGAATTAAAAAAGAGTGCTAACAAATTTGCAGTTCTTTCTGAAGATGAAAATGTTGGTGAGGGGGAGGACCCCTTCATTAATAAAAGATTGATTGTGGATGAGTTTGTAAGGAAAAAGGTGCAACCTTCATGCAATGAAACCAAGAACTGAACTTATGATATGATTCAATACTTTAAATATGCATGGGAAATAATGGAAAGAAAAGAGAATGATTCAAGTGATGAAGAAGATGTGTATGTAAATATGAATCAAGCTGTTAATGATTTAATAGCTGATGAGGTATTGGTTAAGGATGTGGGTGGAATAAAAGTCTGAGTTTATCATGGATATAAGGATTGCTACTTGGAATATAAGAGGAATGTGTAATGAATATAAGCAAAAAGAGATAAAAAAAGTTTATTGATTATGAGAAACCTCAAGTGTGTGCCATTCTTGAGACTCATTTGAAGGTGAAAAGTATTAAGAAGACATGTAACTGGGTGTTTGGTAACTGGAATTGGGTTTCTAATGTGGATCATAGTCCTACTTGTTGTAGGATTGTAATTGGATGGAATTCTCTTCTGATGGATGTCATGATTGTCCATAGCTGCAGGCAAGCTATTCTTTGTTTAATTGAATCAGTGGACAAGAAAAGTAAGTTTTTCTGCAACTTTATATATGCTTCAAATTCTGGTACTGAAAGAAGAGATTTATGGGATACATTGATGGTTTATAAGAGAATTGTTAATAATCACCCTTAGGCTCTAATGGGAGATTTTAATGTCATCCTTAAACCTGAGGAGCAATCTAATGGTCCTTCTAGCTTGAATAATGATATGGTTGAATTTAGAGATGTTGTAAAATCTTTGGAGATTGATGACCTTTGCAGTTCTAGATTCAATTTCAAATGAACTAAGTCTTTAAAGAACCCTTCAACTAGCACTCTTAAAAAGTTGGACAGGATTATGATTAATGATCAATTCATTAATGTTTATGAGAAAGCTCATGGGGTCTTCTTTCCTTATCTCATTTCTGATCATAGTCCTTCATTGTTGATTATCACAGAGGGTTTAATAAAGAAAAAGCAATCTTTTAGATTCACTAATTATGTGGCAGATAAAAGTGAATTCTTAGAAATTGTTGAGGGTGTTTGGAATAAGGAGATTACCGGTTGTAATATGTATAAAGTGGTCTAGAAGTTGAAATGCCTCAAAAAGCCTCTCAAAAAGTTAAGTTGGAAGAATGGAAATTTATTTGAAAAAGTTGTTGACTTGAGAATCAAGCTTATGGAGGTTCAAAGATTATTAGATGCTGATCCAAACAATATGTCTCTGAAAGAAAAGGCTGTGATAATAGGAAAAGAGTATTATGATGCAGCAGATGATGAGTTGAAATTGTTACACCAAAAAGCCAGAGTTCATTGGTTAAAGGAAGGTGACAAAAACTCAGCTTATTTTCATAGTATTCTTACGACAAGGAAGAATAAGAGTAGAGTTGAATCTATATGCAAGGAAGATGGGACTAGAGTTGTCGAGGATAAGGTTTCTAAGCAATTTGTCAACCATTTCAAAGAATTCCTTGGTAAAAGTCAACCTGTACAGACTCTTAGTAACATGGAGGATTATGTTCAGGCTAAGCTCACTGAGGAAGAGGCTTTGGATATGATTAAAATGGTGACTGATGATGAAATTAAGTCTGCTTTATTTGATATTGATTCATCCAAAGCTGCTGGACCAGATGGATTTACTTCTTGTTTTTTTCAAAAAAGCCTGGAATTGCATTGGAAAGGATATTTGTTTAGCTATTAAGGATTTTTTTTAAATGGCAAGATACTTGGTGAAATCAATGCCACCCTTATAGCCCTTATGCCCAAGTTTGACACTCCTGATAAAGTGTCTGCTTTCAGGCCAATACCTTGTTGCAATGTCCTTTACAAATGCATAAGCAAGATCTTGACTAACAGAATAAAAGATGGCCTGAGTAAAGTTGTTAGCCTCAATCAAAGTGCTTTTATTCCTGGCAGGCACATTCAAGACAACATTCTGATTTCTCAAGATCGTTTGAAAGGTTAGAATAGGAAGAATGAGGCCAAGAGATGTGCTATGAAGATAGATATTCAAAAAGCATATGATACTGTTAATTGGGATTTTTTAAAGAATACTCTGCAACTAGTGGGTTTTCATGAAGTCATGATTAAGTGGATAATGACTTGTGTTACAACTGCTTCCTTCTCTATTTGTATAAATGGAGAGATTTGTAGATTCTTTAAAGGGGGGAGGGGTCTCAGACAAGGGGACCATATTTCTTCTTATCTTTTTACTCTGATGATGGAAGTTTTTAACATGATCATGATCAAAAATATTGATGAAACACATTCTTTCAAATATCATTATGGATGTAAGGAGCTGAAGCTTACACGTATGTGCTTTGCTGATGATTTGATGGTTCTATGTAATGGTGACAAAGAGTCTTTGATATTCTTTGGCAGTCTAAGTGAAGAAAGGAAAAGTGAGTTACTGGAGGTTCTTCCTTTTAAGTGTGGAAAACTGTCTATGAGGTATCTTGGGGTCCCTTTACTTTCCAAGAAACTGGGTGCTAATGACTACAAGAGTCTTATTGATAGCTTAGATAAAAGAATCAATAATTGGAGAAGTAATCTGCTATCATATGCTAGAAGAGTTCAGTTGATTGCCACAGTTCTTTTTGCAATGCAATAGTACTGGGCATATGTTTATATGCTTCTTATGTCTGTTATTCATGATCTTGAAAAGATGTTTAAGAGGTTTCTTTGGAATTCTGGACGTTCAGCACAGTGGAAAGACAGAGTGGCCTGGAAGCTTGTTTGTAGGCCAAAAGAACAAGGTGGTTTAGGGATCAAACCATTAAGAAAATGGAATGAAGTCTTGATGATCACCCAACTATAGAAAGTTTTAGAAGGAAAGGAATCCTTATGGGTCAAATGGGTGAATGTTATCAAATTAAAAGGCAAGAGCATATGGGAAATTAAGAGCTGTCAAAATGATAGTTGGGGGTGGAAGTTTTTGATGGAATTAAGAAATAAAATCAGACCATATGTGAAAAACAAAATTGGTAGTGGTAAAGGTGTGTCTATGTGGTATGATAACTGGAGTAATATTGGTCCATTAAAAGATTCTAAGAGTGCTAGGAATCTGCAAGAAGGACAGTGATTCAGTTGCTGATATGGTTAAAAATGATGTATGGGACTGGCCTCTTGATTAGTTGGTAACATACCCTATTCTTAATCAAGTTACTATTCCTAAGCTTAGTATGAGGAAAGATTATGTTGTTTGGATTGAAGAAAGCAAAGAAGGGGAGTATTCTGTGAGCTCGGCTTGGAGGTGTCTTAGAGATAAGTGGCCTCTAGTTGAGTGGAGATATGTGATATGTTTTTCTTTATTGTAATCCCAAACAGGCCTTTATTCTTGGGCATTGCAATCCATGGTATAGCTTATTTTTAATCAAGACAAGATGTAATATGGAATTAGGCTTGGTGGTTTGAATGTACCTTAATGCAGATCTGCCTATGATGTGCTCAATTGCATGTATTCTTTGAATGTCAATACTCAGCTAAAGTGTGGTAGTTCATGAGAAGTAAAGGGATATTTTTTAGTAATCATATTAACCTAAAAAGTGTGGTGGAATGGCTGGCTGCAAAGAAGGGCAAGAACAATATTTGGATAATTTTGAATAAGCTAATTCTATCAACAACAGTTTACTTCCTTTGGAATGAAAGGAATAAAAGAATTTTCAAAGATGAATCCAGGAAGAGTGAAGAATTGATTAAAGATATCCAAAGGAACATGGTTGATATGATTATGAGTCTTAAAGTGAAAAACTCAGGAGCAGTTGAGAAGGCTGCAAGAGTCTGAGGTTTGGCCATTGATAAAGATAGGCTTGTGCCTATTACATAAAGCTATCTTACAAGGGTGTTTGGCTCTATGTTTAAATTTGCTGGTATAACAGTTGAGTTTTAGAATGTTCATCTTGGCTTGATTCCTAGTGTCTCACACTGATTCCTAGGGACAATTCTTTGAGTTCAACATAGTAAACGGCCTTGTATCTTGAATGGTCTGCATCAGTCTTAGTCATGGAATTCTGCATTCTCATTTGGCCTTGGTATAAGGAATGGCTTTGTAGTTTTTCATCTCTGGGGTTGTTGCAGTCTCATTCATAAGGTAGGTTTCTTACTATGAAGGGTAGTTGAACTGGTGGAGGGCATATGTTGTGAGGAATAGTGAGCTGTGAAAGATAAAGCTACTTGGTCCTCACATTATGCCTTCAAAGGAGGATTGGGTGGAACTCTCATTAAGGGTGTGTGTTCCCCATCTGATAATGCCAATTCTGATCTTATTCTAAGAATGCCAGTGAGGATGCAGCTGCTAGTTCATTCTTAGATAAGTGTTGATTTAGGAAATGTAGTCAGTTTGGGTATAGCCCCTCTTGGATGCGCAATGAAGCTATAGCATTCTTGATGATGCCTGTTGTCATTTCCCTTGTTGTATTGTGGGTGTTGGTTGAATGCTCGGGTGGAAATGATGGTTTGGAAATGTAGTCATGGTGTTATGGTAGGTGAGTTGGGTGAACTATTTGAGGAAAGATTGCTGTCTGTTCTGGTTTTTCATTGTTGCTCTGCTGATGCAGAGTTGAGGTGATAGGTCTATCTGTTATTGGATTAGACATAGAATTGGTTGTTAGATTTTGCTATGTTTTCCTGTTGTATTGGTTGTTCTAGTCAGATGGATTGGGGCCTGTCCAATTCCATATCTGTTCTTGTAAGAATGTTTTTTATTAATATATAGTTCATCCTTTAAAAAAAATCAAATGTAGAAATACTTTGAAAAATGTAAAAACGAGATTTTTATGCTCGCACGTTGCAACAAGTGCAAAAACATTTAGAAGTAGAGCTATCGCGATAGTGTAAATCAACGTTATTAATTGACAGATCCACACGCCATGATAAGCCAGTTGTCTCGGGCATAACGAGACTTGAATGTAACGGTCTGCGTTATGGCCTTATAGGATTTAGTGTAGGACCACAGGTTTTGCGTGTACGTGATTTTATGTTGATCGAAGAGTATGACTAGTTGATAAAATATTGAAGACGTCGTTTGACTATAAGCTACTACTTCCTCCGTCTTAAAATTATTGTCCTTTATTGATTTTTCAAGTCTTTTTTTCCAACTTTGACTTTAAATATTTTTATTTGTGTTATATAATACTCGATGCAAAATATACAAATTGATTAGTTTTTAAATATATTTTCATTGTTATGATTTTTATCAAATATTATATAATACAAAAAATTCAATTTTCTATTCTAAAATCTCCTATATATATGTTTATGGCTTTTGCCTGTCCGGTTTGCTCTAAGGGTGTGGAATCTAATGATCATCTTTTCTTTTCATGCGATGTGGCGTTAAATATTTGGCGGTTGGTTCGTATTTGGCTGGACGTGAATATTCCTATGTTGAATTCACATTCAGATTGGGAGTCATGGGTTGATAACTTTCGGGCTTCTAGCGAAGTTAAGCTTCGTATGCATGTGATTGTCGCCATAGACGGAGCCAGAAAATGATATTAGGGGGGGCTCAATTTTTTTTCCAGATAATGTTAGGGGGGGCTTCCATACTTTCCGATCAAAAAAGTTGCTGGCTTCCATAGTTTCCGATCAAAAAAGCTGCTTTTCGCCATTGAAGATAAGCTAGTCATCGGCCGGTTGGGGGGGGGGGGGGGCGAGCACCCCCCAGCCCCCCCACTGGCTCCGTCATTGTTGTCGCGACTACTTGGTGGTTTCTTTGGAAGCATCGGAACTCAGTCACGTTTAACTCTCAATGCATGAGAAAATGTGATTTATTTGATAGCATTCGTCTTTGTTCTTTTTCTTGGTTAAATAGTAGAAGCTCTAAAAGTTTAGTATGGCCGGATTGGCTTAAAAAACCGATGTAATCTTTTTCTAGCTCCTCGCTAGTTTTTCTTTTTATATTTTTGCCGTTAAAAAAAATGTTTATGGCTTTTTAATTAATCATTACATGACTAAAACACATATTGACAAAAGATAAACAAATCTTTCCATCACTTTACACGTCGCTATATATAGTTAATTATATACATCATGTGGCAATCTTTTAGTGGAAGCATGAACCTATATATATAAGCCAGAAAGAACAAGTGAACAACTATGAAAACTGAAAAGCATACATAGCTGACACTGACGTCAATATACACATATATATATAATATCGAATGTTTGAACTTTTCGCAGTAAATTTACCGTCACAAGAAGAAAAGGATAAGTTTTTACTTATTTTTTGAACAAAAGATGGGCTTGTTGCGATCTTGGTTGACAATAACTTGGGTATTTCGTCGTTCTCTAACACAATTTAAGCAAAATTGACATGAAGGGTTCCATGTCGGTTTTCTGAAAATTTTAGGCAGTAGGTCTTTTGAATTACGTGGTCGATTGAATTTCAAGAATGAACCGATATTCAATGACTCGGTTACTTGTTGAAACCAATAAGTGGATCTCGTAAAATCAAAACCTTTCTTTTGCGCAGTTGAAGGAAATTTGTGCAAAGCTCATCAATTTTATGTTTGGAGTTGGGATTTACTTTTGTATTGTCCAACACTTATAATAAGGTCCATTGGATATGTTATTTAAGATCAAAATGTCATGCTCGAATTTTTTAAAATCATATCTAACTTTTGTTTAATTGATTTAGTTCACTTTTGTAAGAAAAACCGACTGCTCAGAGGCATCATTTTTTCTCCGTGAACGTTTAGTTAACTGGTTATAGAAAGTCTTTGGAGAATGACCAGGGTTCGAACTCAACTTTTGACTAATCAAGTTACTGGGAGAAGAGCTCATTGCTGAGGTGTGTCTCTAGGGAATAGTTTGATTGACATCAAAAAATGCATAAAATTGAAGTGTTACCACTAATTTACACAATTACACTTTTCGAAGAACTTTTGCAGGTAGAAAAGCTAATTTATTAGGGTAAATGCTGTAGAATATCAACGTACTTATCAAAATTTGCCGAAATGAACAACTTACTTTTTTATTAACAATACCACCAACTTACATTCAAATTTTGTTTCAACTTGAACAAAACGTTTGTACCGTTAGTTATTATGTGACAACGTTAGTCCATTTAGCTAACGATCGTTTGATGAAGTTGCAAAAATCGTCCCTGTGGTTTTCATATATTATTTTTTTTCGAAAATTTTTTCTTTCGAACCATTTTTTTCGAAAAAAAAATTTCGAAATTTTTTATCGAACTTATTTTTTTTCGAAAATTTTTTATGTTTCGAATTTCTTCACATAAAATCTTTTCGAAAATTTTTATAATTTTTTTATACACATTTTTATAAAAAAAATTATAATTTTTCATTCGAAAAAAAATTTATATACATAAAAAAAATTCGAAAATTTTTATAGTTTTTTTTATACACATTTTTATAAAAAATATTTGTAAAAAAAAATTTCGAATTTTTTTATACACATTCCATACTCAAAAAAAATTTCGAAAAAAAAATGTTCGAATTTTATATATATATATATGAAAATCACAGGGACTAACGATGCAAGCGATCGTTAGCTAAATGGACTAACGTTGCCACATAATAACTAACGGTACAAACGTTTTGTTCATGATGAAACAAAATTTGAATGTAAGTTGGTGGTATTGTTAATAAAAAAGTAAGTTGTTCATTTCAGCAAATTTTGGTAAGTACGTTGTATTCTACAACATTTACCCAATTTATTAATGGGCCATTTCCAGAAATAGAAAAAAAACAAAATTTTACCTTATAGACCATTTTTGCAAATATTTCAAGGGTTTTGCTAACTAATGCCTACTAGGCAGAGGTTAGTGTGTAGTTAATAAATACAATTTTTCTTAATTAACATAAAAATACATTAAATTTGGGTCATTTAAAGGAAAATTATGTTCAAATATAGTAATTTATAAGATTATTTAATATGTATTTAATGCATTTTTTGTTAATCAATGAAGTTTGTGTTTGTTAATTACACATTAACATCTGCTCAGTAGGCATTGGTTAGCAAAACTCATATTTCAAATATAGACTTGTGTGACTTTATGATTAAATTTTTTTATGCAATTTTACTTCAATCGTCTCAAGTGTCTTAACATTTGTATTTTTTTCTCAGGAGAACGTCTTTTGCGTGGCTCATTTTTTTTCCCGACTGATTTAATGTGTGGTTTTCACGAACAATTCACAAAAAAGGCAAATGGCACACAAAAAGGTACCTAACATGAGGGTCATTTCCAATCAAGGTATCACACTTTTTTTCTTGCATAAAAAGGCGCTCAACTTATTCTTTTTTGCCAATTTAGGTATTTTCGTTAAATATTTAACGATCATCCGTTAAGTTTTACATTTCAAGTCCACCGGCCGTTACCACCACCGCCAATCATCGTTATCAATCATTTTTCTCCGACTATTTCATCTATAACTGCTCGGATACAAATGAATCTATTACACTAAGATCAAACGTTAAACCAACCATAATAAAACAAGTTGAACCAACTATAATCATGAAAAAGTTACGTTGGGTGATCATGAACGTGTCATGACTAATGCGATACGTTTAATTACAAAAAGGTGTTTTGTCTCGATATAACTTTCTTGATATAGAATCTGATCATCATATCCTTGACGTAGTATTTGTTTAATCTTTTCTGTTAAAACAAAAACTACTTATTCTTTATATCACTGTTTCAATGTAGCTACGTGATTTATACGTGAAATTAATGAGCAAGGAGAACTATAAATGGAGTGGCCTATTGGTTCTCCTTCGTTTAATTTTGGTCAGATTTGCTATGTACTGTTATTTTCACTTATATGAGGAACCAATTTAATTTACATCTCATTAATCCTTTAAGGCTCTAACAATTAAAATCTTTTAGTGTTCGTTTTGCCACATTCGTAGTTTTGTAAAAACATGTAAATGGGTGTCACTCTCTCTCTTTAGGTTATTTGGAGAAGACGGATGATCGTTAAATATTTAACGAAAACATCCAAATTGACAAAAAATGATAAGTTGGATACTTTTTTATGCAAGAAAAAAAGTACGATACCTTGATTGAAAAAGACCCTTGAGTTGGATACCTTTTTATGCCATTTGCCCTTCACAAAAACTTATCCATAAAAAATAACATCAGCCGCGCAAAAAAACTCAATGGTCGCACAAAAATATAAGTCGCACAAAAACATCCTCGTACACATGGACACTTGACAACATTTTTATGGAGTCGCGCAAACAAAAAACATGATGTATATCTAAAAAAACACGCAATCTATAGCATGAAAGTCAAATTTATGACGGTCTATTTGCTAATTAGGTCTTCGTTAATTGAGCACCTAGTAAATAAGTGTATAGTTGTTAAAATCCCGATCTTAAAATCTTGCGATAATACAACGTAAAAGCGATCTCGTTCTTACGTTGGATCTCTGTGAGATATGTTTTTAATAGGATCCCGATCTTAATCATATGATCTTAAGATCTCGTTCGATCCGATCTTATCTTTCTCGAACCAAAAGTTAATAAAAACCATAAATTTATGTATTAAATTTTCTAGAATTTGAAACACAAGAGGCTAATTATATTGAACACTTCATAATCATAATTTTGATCTACATTTTTATAATATATTTGATATATAATAATATGTAGATTTGCATAATTTTATAGCGCCTATTAAAAAATGATAATCTTAAAATATATTCCGATCTTGCAAAATCGAAAACGATTCAAGGTAGGATATCGATCTTGAAAACATTAAGAAGTGCATTAGTTTCATATGGTACCCTTCTTTATACTAGATTCCTCATTTCAACCCTCCAATAAAATGCCCTGTTGTGTACTCAAAAGATGAGTCGCCATCTTAAACCCTCCAAAACCCCAAAATCACACTCAAAACCAAAACCATGGGTAAGATACCACCATCACTCAAGTCATCATCATCAACAATCAGATCCTTAATCCAAACACCCCCTCAACCACCACCACCCCAACCCACTCATCACATCTCCAAAACCCTTAAACCTACATCCAAACACCCACCTTCACCACCACCAATCACCTTCACATCACCAAACCTCACAACCGCCAAAACCCTCTTCACAAACCTCACAACCAAACACCCCTCAATCCTAAACAACAGATTCTGCAACTCAGTCCTCCAATCATTCACACATGTCTCAAACACCCTCCAAGATTCCATTCTTTTACTTAACCATATGCAAAAAACAAACCCTTTGTTTAATCCTGATAAAGGGTCTTACCATATTTTGTTATGTCAAAGCTGCAAGAAACCCGATAATAATCTCGCAAATGTGGAACATGTGTTGAGTTTGATGTGTGATAAAGGGTTTCAAGCTGATCATGTGACTACGGATATCGCCATTAGGACGCTTTGTAGCACGGGAAATGAGGATTACGCGGTTGAGTTGGTTAAGAAGCTGTCTATGGTAGAATGTACGAAACCGGATAGTTTTACGTATAATTTTATGGTTAAGAAGATGCTTAGGGCTAAAAGTTTGAGTGATGTTAGTTTGTTTATTGATGAAATGAAAACAGGGTTTAATGTTAAGCCAGATTTAGTTACGTATACGATATTGATTGATAATGTGTGTAATGGGAAGAATTTGCGTGAGGCGGTGAGGTTATTGGATGTGCTAAAAGTTGAAGGGTTTAAGCCGGATAGTTATGTTTATAATACGATAATGAAGGGGTATTGTATGTTGAGTCATGGTGGTGAGGTTTTGAGAGTTTATAAGAAGATGATTGAGGAAGAGATAGATCCGGATTTGGTGACTTATAATACTTTGATTTATGGGTTGTCTAAGTCGGGTAAGGTTAAGGAAGCGTTGAAGTTTTTGAAAGAGATGGCGAGAATGGGTCATTTTCCTGATGTGGTGACGTATACGTCGTTGATGAATGGTTTGTGTAGAGAAGGGAACGCTCTTGGTGCGGTGGACTTATTAGGGGAAATGGAGAATAAAGGGTGTGAGCCGAATGAGTGTACTTATAATACTTTGCTTCATGGATTGTGTAAAGCAAGGCAGTTGGATAAAGCGGTTGAGTTGTATGGTTTAATGAAGGAAAATGGTATGAAGCTTGAGTCAGGGTCGTATGGGACATTTTTGAGGGCGCTTTGTAGGAGTGGTAAAGTTGCCGAGGCTTATGAAGTGTTTGATTATGCTATAGAGAGTAAGAGCTTGACGGATGTTACTGCTTATACGACGTTAGAGAGTACACTTAAGTGGCTGAATAAAGCTAGAGAGCAAGGGCTTGCAGTTTGATGATTGGTTCGGTATGCCTCTATCGCCATGTCTTCTATGTATTCATGATCATCATTTGTTTGTCACGTTATATTATTTTTGATAAAGATACCCTCACCTATAACTTAGTTTATAAAAAGAAGGAAATCGCCTCATTTGTTTGCTCTAGATAGTCCTCAAGTTATATGTTCTAAGTTCTGTTTGGATATTGTTTACTTTTTATATTGTAAAGTTTGCTTCTCTAGTTTTGGCTAAAGATTAATAGTTACATGCATGCCTTCATATGTGTACTTTAAAACAGTTGGAGTTCATATTGAAAAATAGTCGCAGGAATAGCTCTTATGTTTTTTTTCCTTATCAGAAATTGCTCAAATAGAAGCTTTCTTTGCTTAGTCATGACTGATAAGTGGGGACCATTTAAGTTAAGCTTCACTTAAAGTTTGAGCTTGATTGTTAGAGCCAATTCTCGCTGCTACTTGGCTACTTTTTTGTTTTGTTTTGTGGGTGAGTGGGTGGTTGGGGGGGGGGGGGATTTTTTTCATAAACAGAAACCAGACTAAGGCAAACCCTGAACATCCTTCATGGCAACATAGAGGGCTAAATACAACAGTCTTGAAACCAAACTAAACCTATACTTAACAAACCAACAAAAACAGAACACTAACCTACATACCTCTAGAAACAGCCAAACACTAAGCAGCATACACAACATAACCAATACAAGCCATCAGCCTTTGACCAGAACCACCAAAAAACCAAAACAAGTTCAGGAAACTTTCCTTATGCAGCTTACACACCTGAGAAATGAAATGAAGCTGCCTCCAAATCAAAGCAAACTGCCTCTCCCAGACCCATTTAACCATGATAGGAGGACATACGTATCACAGGCTATCAGCAACAAGATACAAAGCCATCTGAACTTCTACAACAATCAAACTTTCCTTATGCTACTTGGCTACATGCTACAGTTAATTATTACTTTTATGTATTTTTGACAGATTTTTGTAAATAGTTGATAATGGCCTACTTTTGAATATGAAACAAGACATGTATTAGTATCATTAGGATTGTTTGTGTCCAACATCAGTAACTAAAGGTGCCAAAATGGGTGAGTTTGTAACTGGTCAAAATGAGCTGGGTTGGGTTGACAGCATACATATTTGTCTGTTAAGGAGATATAAATAGTTATAGATAGCAGTACATACTACTATTAAAACGATATTATGCATAAATCACTCGAACTTTTTAATAAAACAATTTAGGAGGTTGTAACTGTTGTATGCATTATAGCTTAAAAGTACTTTTTTGTCGACTTGTTTGATCAATTTGTCCTTTCCCCTTTAAGCTACATATGGTTTTACTTGACCTGGTTGAGATAGAACTTCACCCATGTTGACCAATTCATAGGTACCTGAGATGAATTTGATATATTAAAACATGTTTATTAATGAGTTCTGTGTAAGTTGTTGCGATTATTTGTTTTTAAGTTTTAGTTAAAGGACTAGTTATAGCTTCTAGCTTGTAAATTTACACATGCTATGGGGTCACTGAGCTGACTTGATGTCTAGTGGTTGGGACTTATGCACATACTTCGAAAGATCATCTTCTGATTCTGTTTGATAATAACACAAACATCATAGGTGAGAGTCTATAGCAGCCTTTTTGTATAAATTGTGAACTCCACTCATTCTTCTTTGTTTTTTGTATTTTCGCTGTAAAACATATCTAGTTGTAGGCAGCTTCTAGCTTGTGACTTTACACATTCTATGGCGTCACTGAGCTGACTTAACGGCTAGTGGTTGGGACTTAGGCATATACCTGGAAAGATTATCTTCTGATTCTAACATCACAAGTGAGAGTCTATAGCAGCCTGTTTGCATAAATTCTGAACTCAGACTCATTATCATAGTTATAGCTCCTAGCTTGTGACTTTACACATGTTATGATGTCACTGAGATGATTAAGTCTAGTGTTCTTTATTCCAAGATCTGAAAAACATAGTATATCTTAAAGAATAGTCGTCACAGTAGCCCTGATACGGTATATTTCTTTACACAAGCCTAGCCCGTCATCTGCATTGTAATTTAAGCTTTAAGTATGCTACATTAGTTTTAATACTTTCAAAAAGCTAATTTCTATGCTACTCCATGATTTCCAAAACAATTAGCAGACTCTTAAGATAAAGCTGTTTGCATAATCTTTATCAGAATCAGAACCGGTTTGAATGTTGAAAATTCAAATGAAGATAGGTTAGGTATCTTGTAATTTATGTATTCATGTCCATTACCACACAACCGACCTTCTGCCTCAGTATTTTAGTTTTACTTCCAGCAGGTGAAATTTTCTTATTCACGATAAAAGATTTTCCGCGTCTAACGCATGTTTATACTTCTATGTTTAAGCTGCAAGCCTATAAAACAATATGTTTTCAATTTTGTAAGTAGAATCAAGAAAAAAAATCACTTATTTCGTCTCAAAAAACACTGTTCAAATTTCTATCTTAATTTTTTTCAAATTTAGTTTTTTAATCTTCCCCAATGACCTGTATCATAGAAGTTTGCAAGTTCCAAGTCCATTGGAATCTTGAATGTATTTAGGGGTTGTCCACCTGTCCAAACCAAGTAAAAGTAAAACTTTTGTTTGTTACAATTCCTTGGTGTCCGGCTAAACCCATAAACGAACAAAAAAAGAATAAGCGAACAAATACAAGAACGATAGGACTTAACATTGCTCGCCCATCCCATATGATTGACTTATGTGCATGGACATGAAGTGTCTTAGTCTGGGTATTGGACTCGTTATATGTGTAGGATATTTATACTTTTAAATCCAACATTGATACGCAACTCGCTAGGTGGTTTCCTCACAAGAGGTCAAGGGTTCAAACCTCGCTAGGCGTGTACGTTTGGTGGTGGCCAGTGAAGGGTCAGAAACGGTCTCGGGACTAACCTGGTGTGGCCACGTATATCTGAGTAAAAAAGGTTCGCCCTCTCCGGGTAACCTGGACAAGGAAAACTTATCTGTTTATTAATACGCAACTCATACATATTTGGGTTGCACCCTCAACACGATAAACGCCAACACTATAACAGGTCAATACCATGAGTGGAGCTGCCCTTACGCTCCTGTTAGGATAATTATCTGGCACTGCGGGGTACATTAGGCCTAACGGCCAACGACCTACTCTGTATACTAATCCCGTTGAAATTCCAAATTGGGTTAAGATCCCTAACTCCAAGTCTTGTCATAGAAACATTAGGATTGCCATTTTTGAGTTGCACTTTTAACATTTACTGTAACGATTTTTGCATTTTTTGTCTGTAGTTTTTCGTACCTTAAGTAGTTTTCGTTAATAATGAGATAAAGATACATTGTTGCACGAGATTGTTTGATTTTAAGAATATGATGAAAACCATAAAAGAACATGTGGCATACGATTTCTGGACTTAAACTCATTCACGTCATGCATATATGTCTCTGTATCATTAAAGATTACTGCATTTTGAACAAGTTTACCATAGTGCGATCAACGAATGTATAAAGTTCAGTAAACTGATTTTGATCATTTTAAAAGCAACCAAACTCAATTCCCTATACATGCATGAATAAATAAGTAAATAAATAAAGCGTACTTTCCTGAATGGTAATTCTGCATTTGAAATTCTCGATCGGGTTGCACTCATTTTTTATATTGGAAACTGGTCAGTATTGATAACAGATACTAATGGATGGATACACAGGCAAAACAGCGTTACAGTTTTTATTTTTAGTACAAAGAGAGCAAGCATCTACATACATGAGTACATCACACAAAAATGAGCGACCTTGAAGAATGTCCCATAAGATCGCGCGTTGTAGCTGCCTTTACATTTTGTCATAGGGTACTAGACCGTTCTTACAAAATATGTTTGCCATATGTTGTGGAAACTGCAATCTACAACAATACCAGTTGATATTGCATGTGTGGTATTGTGGTATGTGAGCAGGTATATACATATCCAACTTGCCTGTATAAAAAAACACCAGGCCTTGCTTGTGATGCTTATCTACTTATAATTACCTTATTTTTAGCAGATTAGCAGTCCCAAACACTCATTTGAAAACTACTTATTTGCATTTATTTTAGGGGAAATCAGCATTTAATATAAGCAGATTACTACTTGTTTATATTCAAAGCAAATAAAAAATAGTTTGCAAGGGTTCATGACTTGTGAGCCGGAAGCTTAAGAAGCTTACGAGCTTTGAGCTTTAACCAGTTTAGACCAAAGCCACATAACTGCTACAGTTGAGCCTAGTATAATACAGTATGTAATTGGCGGTTTGATAAGATAAGCAAGTCACATTATTGAATTGAACTTTTTAAGCGTATACAGGGCACAGTTTAAGCCATTGACTTATATTAATCCGGATTACTTTGAGGGATTTAATATCACATTAATGAATTGAACTTATTAAGCGTATACAGGGCACAGTTTAAGCTATCGACTTATATTAATCCGGAATACTTTGAGGGATTTAATTGCAAATTTTTCATTAACAGAAGATGTCATAGAACACGAGAAACCAAACTATAAACGAAACTACAATAAACAAAGGAGCATTACATTGAAATTTTTACTGATCGTCAATAGACGTTAAATCCCTAATATTCTTCATTGGTACATGAACATTCTCCTTTTCATGGTGAGCCAAAACCCATTCTTGGAATATCTACTCATCATAAAAGCTATGAAGATCAAAAGCAGTGAAGTCGCCACGAGGAAACGCCCACGTCCTGGTGGTGGAGGCTGATCAATGATATCTACTTCTGCGATCTCAGAAGTAGGACTCGATGGTTCATCATCCTGACCCATGAGCTTCTTGTACTCGGCTTCCATGCCATTAGGTCCACAAGGCAAGCTGATAGACCTATTATGAGAGTTTTGTCTCACATAGGTTTTTTGCGCCATCTTTGTTTTTGTCGAACAGGGGTTAGGTCAAGTAAAGCTTTTATAGAATGGAACACAAGGGAACATGACAGATCACTAAGTTGATTATGGCATGTGGTGAGATCTCCTTATTAAACGGGTTTCTTGATGGCCAGCAAAGGCTTTAATTGACTTCACATTTGTCTAATCCCCATGATCATGCATATTTTAGTTGTTTATTAATTTGTATGTGTTTTAAAACTGTGGGATTTATGTTAAATTCAATTGGCTTTGAGTTAGAAGAAACTAAGATCTGTGGCCAAACTTGATGAAAAATCAGTGTTTCATTGCGTAGCATTTAATTTAAGGGTTTAAATACAGAGACACATGCATATTTTTCAAATGTCTGTATTATACTAGGTGTATTTAAAATATTACTTAGAAAAAATTACATGTTTCGTCTTTGTGGTTTACTTAAAATCACATTCGTTGTCCCTATTCGATTTTAATTACATTGATAATCTTTAATTTTCAAACTATTTGCATTGTTAGTCCATATCTTGAGAAATAGGGACTATCCGTGTATAACGATTGGGACTTCGTCTACTTGTGTTAAAAACTATAAATTATTACACAGATAGTCCTTATTTTTATAATAGGGACCACTAAGGATGGCGATTCCTTGTTTATGGATTAATGATCAAAATAAAGTTAAGCATATGATTTTTCAGCCGTTACAACCCACCACACAGACTTAGGGGCAGATTTTGATAAGGTTTTCTAAGTAAATGGTCGACTTTGTGATGAATAATACATAGAAACGTGGACCCAGTCGCCTGACACACCAATTGATATGTTACGATGCTTTGTTTAGAAGTGTACCATTTCAAAGAAAAAAATTCATTATATTCCTAAGCCAAGTGATTGATGTGTGATGAGACTTGGTGCTATCCTAAATAAGAATCCTTATCCAGATGATATTATTGCTTATTTTGTTTTTGTTGTTCTTGTAAAGAGTTGATTTTAGAATTACTGCTCGCTCAAATGAGAGACTACAAGCATTCTGCTTTAGATGTGCAGACTGCAGCCTATGTTATCAGAGTTGCATGCACATCACTGGTTAAATTCTATAGTTCGACCTTTGATCATGTGTTGGTGCCTGCAATGCTCTGGATGTAGCTCAAGCTGGCCTACCATGGCATATATAACTGATTAATATCCGAATTAGGAACAACTCTGCACTGAAGAAGTGGGGAACTCCTTATTGTAGCAAAGTGAATATTGATAAGCTGATCAATAGAGTTTTGTAATGAAGCCATGCCAACCTTTATATCTAATGGTTTTAAAAGGTTCTACCGGAAGCGTGTGTTTAGGCCTCATTTTCGCTGGTAATTGAATACGAAAAAGATCGCTGATGATTAGTATATTCTCTTATAGTAACGTGTATTTCCGAGGACTGCAAGTGGAAATTTGTACTGGTAATTCTCTATTATCCGAGAACGCTTTATCCGTAGGGGAATTCGTCGTTCAGTGTGGCCGCAGACTTTTTATTGGATAGATTGGATAGCTTACAAGACCTTGTAACCGAATTTAAAAAAAGCTGCCTTAATATAGATGAATATGTATTGTCCCCTGAAACTTGAGATTAAGAAAATGGAAATGATTTGGAATTTATATAATTCTGACTATTTGAAAAGGGATAGTTGATATCTAAGTGTCTCTATCTTTAGAAGATCCTAGGATGGATAGTTTATTACTGCGCCAACTATTGGTGCCATAAATTCTGAGAAAGATAACTAACATAGAATGTCTTCAGTGTGGGATTTACCCATAGACGAGTATTCTGAAAATTGGATATTACCTGGCTCTAAAACTCCTCAAAACGTTTTGGAGGAGAGCTTATTAACCATAACCGGCAAGAGGTTAATTTGTATCAAGTATACATTATGCACAATTCTGTGCAAGGAAACCCAATGATTAACATAATGAAAGTTTAATGATAGAAGAAGCTCTTCACCATTCAACATAGACATAACCCAGAATACCGTAATATCAGCTACAGTGATGCCGTCAAGCCGAACAATGATCACCAACAAGAACAGAATTAGAAGGTATAAGATAAACCGTCAGGGCTTTGATGGCACTAGCGCACCCCTCAACTGATGAAAATAGTGAGGTTGACTGGAAGCCTTTCCTCCTGTAGTAATCGATAGTTTGCAACGCTCTGCGATCTACACACAGGACCTTTGCATCTCTGTCGAAGTGTGAGACTTGAGAATTATGACACAAATATGGTGGTGTCATAGTGACTCTAGGAACTGCAAAACAACATAATAGATAGGTTCGCAGAAACTGGAACGCAACCTACACAACCAAGTAACAGTAAACTATTGTTCATGATTTAATGTGAGGAGAAGGGCAATTTAGAGAAATCAGTGCCCAAAGCGCAAGCCATCAATGCTCCATTGGCAAGAGTCATTCTTGCTCTTTGAAGAGAGAGATTATAGACAACGTCTCACAAAGACCCGAGATCTTAAGTCTTCTTTTGGTATGTGTTCTTTCTAAACACCAAACCATCTAGCTTAAGTGACTTATTTTGTATCTCAGGAGCTTGATGAAATGTTTTGGGATCATTAATCTCGTGGCTTCTATGGCTTTTATAAATCCCACAGTTACATCTAGATACATTGAATGAGAATTAAGTTTTAGGCCAGATTGGATTAACATAGTAGCAGTAGTTATGACGTTAATCCAGGGTTCGCAATTCTAATTGTGCTATTGTCACGATCCTTTCGTAATTGATCTTGTTGGCCGATGAAACTCGGAGGTTGGCGACATCTGTGTAAGTTAGTTTGGTAGGGTGTGGGGGTTTTGGCCATGGATCTGGCTTAGAATGGTATACTGTTGAAGAGTGATAATGTAGGAGATTCCGGATGCCAACATGTTCTAAGCGTGGTGGGGGGGTACTTATCTTTGAGTACGTGATCGTTGGCTGTGGCGACGACGTTTGGGAGGCATAATAAATATCATAGTTACGTGTTTTTATTTTTGTATAGTTATTGTAGTTTTGTTTTTGCTCTCGTTTTTTTTTTTTTTTTTACTATTCATGTTTTTAGTTTATTTTTTTTTGTTTTCTTTAATGGAAGTTTATTTGAATCTGTATCTTTTTTTTTTTTGGTTTTGTTTTTTTTTTTATATGTTTTGTTTTATTTTTTAGTTTTTTTGTTCTTTTTTTCTTTCTTTTTTTATTATTTATTCTTTCGTTTTTCTGGTTTTAAGTTTTTTTTTTTTTTTTGGTGGTGTGGATTTTTTTCTTTTTTTTTTTTGATCGTGATGTTTTCGTTGTTTATTTTTTTTTTATTTTTTTCTTTTATTCATAAACACTCCCCCCTTATCTAGTACTACATTTTTGGTCTTCTTGTTATGTTCGATTCTTTTTCTTTTTATCTTGTCGTTTTTTGTATTTCCACATTATTTTGATACTTGTTTTTATCTTTTTTAACACGTTTTTAATTTTTTTTCAAAAAAATATAAAATAAAAAAAAAAAAACCATCTAATACTTTCCAAATAAAAAAAAAAATATCCGTAAAATTATAAAATTATATATTAAAAAATAAAAAAAAAAAACACAAAAAAAAAATAAAAACACTAAACCCACCCCCCCCCCCCCCCCAAATAACTAAAAAAATTAAACAAATAACTAATAAAAAAATAAAAACAAAAACTAAAAAACAACAATAAAAGAAAAAAAAAAAAAAAATACAAAAAAATAAATAAACAAAACACATTCAATTATCTAAAGTCTCTGTATAAAAAAAAACTTCAATAACCTTATATCCTTAAATAAAAAAACAAAAGCTAAAATATTAACATAAAAAATAAATAATAATCCGGATAAATCAACCAAAACATAACTCAAAATAAAAAAAACAACCTAACTAAAACAAAATAAAAATAAAAAATAAACTTGGCTATTGCATACCTAAAAAAAAAAAAACCTCATATATCTATGGTGTATTTAAGTATTACTTAGAAAAAATTTCGTTGTTTATCATTAAAAAATTAATTTTTGATTAGATTTTGTGGTTATACTTTAAATCACATTCATGTTGATAGTCACAGTATTCAGATTTATAATTACATTGTAATCTATATAATTTTCAAAACTTAGTTTAGCTTGTTATAAGATCCTAATTATCTAGGTGAGAAAAAATTTGTCAGGCGATCGAGCTCGATGATTAATTCTAATAACTATAAACTCACAATCAAACTATATTTGTTTCAGCATCTTCTAAAATTAAATCAACAGTAAATAAAAAAAAAAAAATTACTCCCCTCTTATTGTTTTAATAAAATAATAAAAATAAACTCAAGAAAAAACATTACAAATAATTAAAAACTAGATAAATAAAACAAAAAATACAAAAAATCCTCATTGAAAAATAAGAAAATATTATTAAATTAACCAATAAATATACTATATTACCTTTAACAACTAAGGGTTTTTTCTGTCATATTATAACTACAAAAAATAAAAAAATATATAAACAATTAACATAAAACTCTATAATGAAAGAAAAAGCAATAGGGAACTATCCGTGCTACTACGTATTCGGACATTACGTCAGTCTACTATGAGTGAATTAAGAGAACTATAAATTAGTACACAGAATAGTCCTTATTTTTATAATAGGGACCACTAATGCAACTAGTTGGAAAATTATGTATCACTGGTGTAATTAAAATCGAAATAAGAAGTGCGCATGTTAGTAAAAAAGTTTTTTAGTAAGACATGACACTAAACTATTAGAAATAGATTATATAGGCAAATGGCAAATCACAAGGAAAAACATCATATCATACTTACTCGTATATACTTTTAAAGACATCGAATAAATTTTTTTGCTTATGCTATCATTAAAGCGGGTTTTTTTTTGAGCATTTATGACCATTTTACTCTTTTATTAAATTACGTAAATAGTCCCTGCTAGATGAATGGTCCTTGTTATGGTATATGACGAATAACATATTACTACCACAAGATAAGATTGAAGAAACACAAAATTCAGATATGTCCCTTTACTAATTAATTAACATACATCCCTGTTTCTTTTATTCCCAGATCCAACGACCCATATATGGTTTCTTTTAACCATTCATATTTAGGGTGCGTTTTGTTTGAAGTGGGATTGGATTTGGTGTAAGATTTGGATTTGGTGCAAGGTTTAGGAGAGAGAAAATATATTTTTTAAATGAATTTTAAAATAAGTTTAAATTAAATATACTATATAAAAAATAAAATTAGGAAAAGAATGTGAGAATTTAAATGCGAGCCCACAAGTTTTATAAAAGGTAGGGTATCTGGTGGGGTTTGTGTAAACCCTCAAATGAGGGTATGAGATACTATTTAAAAACTCATAAACCCAAACCAAACAATTTTTTTTTACTTTGATTCCATTCCTCTTATCCTAAAGTAGGATACCAAACGGACCCTTAGTAGTTCATATTTGGTAGGTACATATTTCTTGGCCTAGGGGTTCTTCATCAAATGAAAACCCGATCCCCATTCCCCATTCCCCATACTCCCAAAACACACCACGACTTAAATCTTACAAACCCATATCTGAATCTGTACTCATTGATTCGATCTATGACAAATAGTGGGTTTTTGTGACGTGGTTTATGAGTTATGGATTTGCTTCGATCTGGATTTATGGATTTGTGGGTTTCATATGTGATTAGTCGGGATTTCTTGATCCAATAAATAAACCACAATCAA